>PVJO010010445.1:0-64525 GCA_004026905.1 Hystrix cristata
TGAGTACACATCGAATTGTTTCTCTGATATGAGAAACCATAACTGTAAATAAGGACAAAGAGGTGTAATAGATATTATATAAAAGGAAGATAATATACAAAGGAGAGGAGTACTAGAAAGAAAGAAGGGGAAAAGCAGAAAGGCAACAAAGGAAAGAAAAGGGAAAGGGAAAATATGGAAAATGATGAATAAACCTGCTATAAATAGGGAGGGAGGGAACAAAGGGGAGGGGCGGGAAAGAGGGGAAAAAAAAAGAAACGTTCATGTGAACATATAAAAGTCAAGCTTGTGTGCATGTGTATGTGCATGTGTTTGAGATACTTATTTGTGCCACACGTAGCAACACAGCATAAGGAATATTTTGTCATAGAACTTACTTATGGAACTGCATTTGAATTTTGCTGAGTAATTTCAATTTCACTTTTATTGAATAAAACATTTTTGTCCATTACTACTCACTGCAAGCCCATCAGTGTAAGCAAGTACCAAGAGCTGTGCGGAGGAGCTTAGCTGGATTCTGACCACACTTACTTCCCTTTTCTTCTTGAACGAAATGCAGCCATGCACAGTCCTGTGAATGCTGTCGGCCCGGTTGAATGGTTTGAGTGGAAGTGATTTGTGCCATTTAACCCCATAAAAACTTCCTGGTACAATTTTCCTTTTTACCTTTCCTCTACCTATGGTGACCTTAGGACTGTGTGTGGAACATGGTACGGCCACAAGGTGGAAGGGTGTCAACTATCTCATCATGGAGAACAGCCAGCTCCCACTCACAAGCACCCATCTTGGACTTCTCATGAGCAAAAAAAAACTCCCAAAAAACAAAAAAACACTAGTACATAAGGATCCATTAGAGCAATTTCAGTGGCATTCATAAATCTAAGTTTGAATATCTAAACCTAAATTATTGTTTTTTGAATCTGAGTGCAAATAGATCTATAGAAAGTTTGGAACAAATTGTTTCCTAATAATTTCTACAGTGTAACTCAAGTTAGCAAAAGCCCCGTTTCCCTAAGAGTTGCTAGATACTTTGATAGAGGGAATTCAAATAGTTTAAGGATAAAAACAACAAAGAAATAAAACCAAGCTCAGAGGTTTATACCACTAGCTGTATCATCTTTCCATAAGAGAATATATTAGGAGAAATTCTAGGTACTTACAGGCCCTGTTTCTAATGCAGAGTACAAGAATCTCAGCATCTTACCGAAACTTACTTATGTGCAGACCACAGGAAGAAATAGGCTTTCAAATGAATGACTTTCAATTCCATATAACTTCTACATAATGTTTATCCCCTAATATAATTGGCCTATTTTACCTAATTAGGGATAGTGACCATGAGGGAAAAGGGAATACAAGAATCACGAACATTCCCACTGACTTTGTCCCAGCCCACCTACTCTCCTGTTTATAAGAAAACATACCTCTTGGAAACCACTATATCCAAGCATGTCCCCCCTGCCCCCGAAATCCTATAAGAACTTAGTTATAAAGAGAAATTAAAATCATAGAAAACAACCTCAGCACATTTAAGTCAGCATTGTGCAGAAGGTAACCATGTCATTCTATACTCCACAATCACTTTTGGGGCATTCAAAGAATAATTGTTATATGTAGTAGGAAATGTGGGGGCTAATGCTCAATCCATAGCTGCCTAATCTGAGAATTTCTCTCCCATAAAGTCCAGGTTTGTTTCAGAGCCCTAGTTCTGGTCACAAAGCATAAGATCTGGTAAACAAATAAGATTCTTCCTCTAGGGATTTTGAGATGTAGCTCTCCTAGTAAGTCCAGGCTCTTTCTTGAAATGGTGCTCTGTAACTGCAGTGTCTGGGTACAAAATGATGCCAGTGTCCCAAGGAGAAAGATTTGGGCTTTTAGATAAAGGAAGCAGAGCAGGGTAGGCAGAAAGAGAAACAAAGACAAAATTAGAGAGAAGGGATGAATGATAGACAGGAAATAGCCTAGATTGTTAGTGACTTTCCTCTTCCTGGTTACCAGCCCCACTCTGGAACAATTAGTTTCTGGGTGGCCCAGAATAAAAGTGCAAAAGAATGACACATTCCCATCTCCCTGGTAATACCAGTTCTGGATACTATTAAGTGATAGCTTTCATGGGTCTTTCTCTACCGATCCTCCCTCCCCAGTATTCAGGCTGTTTTTTCTTTGCTTTACTAATTGTGCATCAGGGCATTTGCTACCTGTCAAAGAAGATCTCAATGGAGTATCAGCTTCTCTGTGAAACTTTATCAAATTCTGTTAGGCAAAGTTAGTCATGTCCACACCTGTGTTTCCATAGTACTTTCTACATTCCTGCATTGTGACTATTTGTTTATATAACTCTGATTATCAAACTGGAGTACTCATGGGTAGGACTATAGTTTGCTTCTCGTAGAATCTCCAGCTCGTAGCAGTGTTTGGTATATAGAAAGTTCCCAATAAATGTTCGTGAAATGAATGAATTAAGGCAACTGATTTAGTCAGCAATGTCTTTGGACACCAAGACAGCCTGAAAATGCCGCCAGTAGCCCCAATCTTTTGAAGAGAACCCCTGAGAAACTATCTTTATCTGTAGCCATACTCCTAAGGAACTATCTTCCTCCTTGTCCATACTCATCTCCAGGCAAGATCTTTCCAGAGAACTTACACATATTTTCGTAAGGCATGACTCGATCATGCCTATAGCTAAGGTTCATTAGCAAAAGAGGCTTTTACATTGGAAATATCAATCCTAGAATGAGTTTACACTTAGAGAAATTATGCAGAAAAATTAATTTAAGAGCTTCAAAAATTACTATGACTTAGGTGTGTTCACAGGAGACAGCCTACTTTATTGCTTAAATTAATAAGATATGGTAGTTGTATCATGAAGCATCAAACTGATTTGAAGGAAAGTGTGAATTTTAATGAGTTTTTAGAGGTTTGCAGAAACCTGGAGCAAATTATTAGAACACCAAATGAAACAATTTAAATATCATGTCTCAGCAAAGCTCATTCTTTATCACTTGGGAATCTAGATTTTCAGTCTCCCATTCTGAATCCAAGAGGCCGATACATAACTGTAATCCAACTGAGGCGCATTTAGCTACAAGGCTTCTGCCTGCTTCTGGTTTCAAAGTTATGGGCCTCTAGCTCACCAGATTTCTAAATATCTACAAAGGAAAAAAAGAGAGGAATAAAAGCAAAGGGATATTTTTCTTGCATGTATATGTCTATCAGTTTCTTCCTCTCTCTCTTGTGTACATTCATGCAGAATTATATGACAGTATATACAAGGACATACACACAAGAATGTGTGTATACACACACACACACATATATGTATATATACAGGCTTGAAAAAATACTCTTCTGATTCTTTTCCCCCAACCTTTCATAAGGTGAAGTTTCGTCAGACCACACCATGTGACTCTCCAGGAACCTCGCTAAACAAGTCTGACTCATTGTCTGGGAATTTTAAATAGGCATGCACTTCCATGAGAGCTAATACTTAAAAATACACATACACAAACTGGCAGTGAAAGAGAGAAGGAAAGAAAAAAAATGCAAGTGAAACTTTTGGTTGGCACAATTCCTCGGGTCAGACACCGGCCACTCAGCATTTCACAGTTAATTACCAGGTGGAATTACCTTTGGAGTGAAGGTGGCGTGGCGGCTGGGCGCTCAGGGGCAGGGATGGTAACTCTGCAGTTTAGATCCTTAAGGCAGCCAGTTGGGTTAAGCTGTGGAAATGACTGCCCCGGAAATTGTTGGCCCCAGTTCCCCTCTTGGTAGGACGCTATCCTCAGAACCAAGGGCTCTGCCTGCCCACTAGTGGTCAGAAGGTAGAGCTGGTTCCCGCACCTTCTGCAGCGGGTTTATGCCAAGTTCTGTCTGGGTGAGGGTGGCCACGGAGCGGATGCCTCATCTGATTTTTAGGACAGCATTTCAGGGTTTGTCACCTCAGCACTACCGGAGAAGTCAGTGAGACTAACACCCATTATGTCACCCTCAGGGAAGTGTTTCTCTTTGCAAAAGCTACTTAAAATGCATTAAAAACTGAAATCTGCAGTTTTATACTAAAAACTGAAATTTATTGTCTGTTGCTCAAGATCAGCTGTGTCAACAGCACCCAGTAGGGTTTTTTTTCTTTCTTCTAAGATCTTCATAGAATACCACACTGACATTTTTCCACTTGAAAACTACTGAGCGTTCTATCATTAGTGATGGATTAAAAGATTTTCATTAATCGGTCTCGCCCTACATTTTCTGCATTCTCTCCATTATGTTCATAAACAAAATCTGCATTCTGGCATAATTCAAAGCTGATTTTTCATAGTTTGTCCTTCAAGCTTTACTCATGTCTGTCCTCTTGAAGTTCGCACCATGTTGCTATATCAACTCGGACAAAGGGAACCTTGTTTCGAAGGCAAATCTTCCCCCCCCCGACTCTCGAACACCTAGGGCAGCACAGACCACTTCTGCAGAACTTGCTATGGCCTGTTTTTACTGCCATCGGGATCTTTTTCTGAAATTATGCCATACATTCCTTCTAAACTTCCAAATGTCTAGTGAAGCTATTTTCCTTATAAAAGAGTGTTTACAACTGTTAATTGAAACTAAAACACTAAATAAATAAATAGCTTAATTTCTAAGCCAAGACTCAACTAGAGCATTACATTGTGGGCAAATGGAATAGCAACTAGGATAAAGCTACTTCTTCATGGGTTTAGTTGTATTTACAATTTCTAAGAAAATTAATCTTGCATCATGAACTGACTCCTTCATAAAGTATAATTTTTCTTTGACCTTCACCTAAGCACCAGAGTTCATGATATGTAAATTGTCACAATTTTAATAATTTTCTAATAAAAATCGTGATCTATGAATATTGTTGGAAAACATAAACAAGTTTTAAGGAAATTCAATCTTTTGATATCGTCGTTTTCCTTTTTAGTCTAGTGACATTAATAGCAACCAACCAATCTCATTATAATCAGCAGTTTTCCAAAAAATGTTCAAAAGCATAATATTTAAAGTCAGTGGGTTTATTGTATGTGGAGGATTAAAAACACCGAAAGCAGAAGTCTTGGACTCTCTGTTGCCAGTTCATGGTATGGACTATCCATACTGTCCATAGCACTGGAAACTGCATCTTTAATTCTAATCATAAGAAAGAACCAACTCCAGAAAACCCAGAACCAATTCAGAAAACCTCATTCTTATAATCTAGAATTGTTCTAGAGATCAGAATATCTGTACTAGTCAGAGATCTGTCTATGTCTATCAGTATCTATCTATCCAGAAATGTTACAAAGAACTAGTTCACTTGATTATGTAGGCTGAGAAGTCCCAAAATATGGCAAGTACGGGACCCAGGGAAGCAAGTTGTGTGGTTTCAGCTCAAGAGTGAAGCCTGAAGTCCTGGTAACTTCAGAGTCAATGGCATGAGTCCTAGTCCCAAGGAAAGGGAGAATGGGTGTTCGCTCAGCAGTCAGGCAGGGAGGGCGAATTCTTTTTCGCCTTTTTCGATTTAGGTCCCCATAGTTTGAATGAGGCTCAGTCGCCTTGGAAAGGATGAAAGGGGGGCAGTCTGTTTTAGTAAATGCACAGATTCCTGTGCTAATCTCATCCAGAAACATCCTCCCAGAAACAATGCCAAATCAAATGTTTGGGACATTATGCCCCAGATAGGTTAACACATAAAATTACCCAGCAAAATAGCATATCAGTTATAAACATTACTAAATTTTTAATTTTTCCTCTAATTTGTAACTCTTCTTCCTCTGACCACTTTAATAAGCTATAAATACTGATTCAAATAGCACTTTGTTATTTATAAACTTATCTTTTTAAGAAAAATAATTCTTATAGAATATCATTAGGTCTATTTTCATAATTGTTAAACAACCTGTTAATTTTTCTACATTTGAACACTTTTCCTAGTTTAAAGAAAGTTATAGCTGCTATCAAAGAAAACTATTTTGCCGCTCCTTAAAATTACTTTTCTCACCGTCACAGCATATGATAACAAAGAAGTTGTATTCAGAAAATTCCCATAATTAGGTTCTTTGCAAATACAGAGTGACATATTTGTATTTATTTGTTTACTTATTTCCTGTCTTTGCTTTCTTTCTTTCATCCTTTCTTCCTTCCCTCTGTCCTCCTTGTCTTTCATCTATTTAATTGTCTAGCTATATAGCTATTTATTTCTTTTGAAATCAGTTCACTCTGCTTACAATGGTCTGCTTACAATTAAGTTGCTCCAAACATTCCAACGATACTCAAGTTATCTTGTCAGCTTCTTCGGCAATGATTCCTTACAAAAATTTTAATGTCTCAAAATCAAAACTTGCAACAAAAGAATAAAATCATTCCTTAAGCTTAATTATACTGCTTCAAATAAATTTAGTAGACTATAGATCAGAAGGGGAAAGGTAATTGAACAATCAAGAACTGCAATAGAATTGAGCTGTTGTAATTCTTAATCTCTTTTCTCCAAAATATCATTAGAAATCATAATTCAGACAAACGATCAAAGAAATTCACCTAGTTCTACTGGTCAATAGAGAATGGTTGGTGACCAGGGAGAGGAAGCTGATTTTGTCATTTAAACTCTTGGAAGAACCATTGTTTTCCTGTATAAAAGTGTTTTAAGATATGGTAATTTCTTCCTTTATTTCAAAAGTATTTATGGAGTATTTTGCATGTTTTGGGCCATGTGGCGGGCGCGGGTGGAAACGGGAGGCTGATGCTGTAGAGTGCCCGTCACCAGCTGCAGTTCTGATCTTTGCAGACTTGTCAAGGTGTCAACTAGATGACACAGATAGTCAGCTACTACATAGATTCTTTTTAAAATAATTATTTTTATCTATTTACTTACTGATTGCATCAATATTATGTTCATGGAAATATGGGTATAGTCATTGAGAAAACCAAAACGCTTGAACACCTGATATTTAAATTGGCATTTATCATTGGTGTGTGTATCATCCATTGTACTCCCTTAGAAAAAACACGTGGTTACCTAGAAAAAATTAAGAACAATGAGATAAACCTAAAATATCTTAATGATTTTCCGTAATATAAATGTACTACAAATGTCTAATCTTTCTAACTCGCTGTTAATTTATCAGAGTATGCACAATTTATAGTCTACCATATTTGACAATTATTTTATGAAATTATTTAAATTAACAGGTTGGAATCAAAAGGAATGAATGACCCTGTACAGTGAACTTCATTAAGATAGTTCTCTATTTCAAAAATGAATCACAAATATGAAATAATGGATTACAGTATAGGGCTTTTGCAAACAAGTACAGGATCCCAGGGCATACTGATTTTACCTTTTATTATGGTAAAATCATTTAGCCTTTTTTATATGTAATAGACCAGACCAATTGGGTCCAGTTATCATTTAAGATGTATACTTTTCCTTTTAAATACATTATTACATAAAATTTTGGTTCACATGTGGACACGACCATGTATTATGGCGATTATAGGATGAAATGTTAGATAGTCACATTTCACTGTTTTATAGCACTTATTTTGGTCACAGGTAAATAGACTTCCAAAGAAGCACCAGAGAAGAGGTTTTTTTTTTTTTTTTTTTGGTGCTGGGGATTGAACTCAGGGCCTTGCACTTGTCAGGCAAGCACTCTAACCACTGAGCTAAATCCCCAGCCCCCAGAGAAGTTTTAAATATAGTCTCTAGTTGATTTTGTTATGACAGTGAGAATATTTTAATCATATTAAAAAAAACCATGAAATTTTACAACTGGAAGATAATTTATTTACCATATAAAACAATTCTGGTTTTTTACACATAGATAAACTGGGGATTTACCAAGTAATAAAAAATACCAATTCCAGTTAATACTGATTTCTTTTGGGTCACAATATAGTATTTTTTCCTGAGTAGCACATTTCCCCCTCAATCATTTGGTATCGATATTGCCTGATTTAGTACTTGGCGTGAAAGGCTTTGTGTAATATTCTGTGACAACGCATCGATTACTAGATTAAAGGCATCCAAGTCTAGTTCAAGTTCAATCACAAATCATGCAAAATCTTATCGCTGGCTGGTACTTCCTGAAATAAAGGGACATCGGGCCAGTTAAGGGGCCAGGGAGGTCTTAAGTGCCTGTCAGAGGTACACAGTTATAAAAGCCCACAGGTTGGGTGGCTTAGATCACAAATATTTATTTCTCACCATTCTGGAAGCTGAGAAGTTCAAGTTATCTGTTTGGTTCGCTTCCTATTTGAAGAGACATTTTCTTAGTTTTCAAACATTTTCTTCTTGTATTCTCATGGGGGAAAGAAAACTGTGTCTTACACAGTTTAAAAGGTATTAATTTCCTTATGTGGATCCCCCCCTTTCACGACCTCATCGGACCCTAATTATGTCACAAAGGTCTCATTCCCAAATATATTCAAATAGGATTTCAACAACTGAATTTAGATGGGAGGGAAGTACCGAACATTCAGACTATATTTTGCTCATGGAAGAAAACGTCCAGCATAGGCCACAATCAGGTGCAAAAGGGGTGCGAAAGAGACATGGGAAGCTTCTTAAAGAACAATGACTGCAGTGGTCAGATGTTGATAACTCACGGCCCCTAACGCTAAGCATAAACTCACAGTGGTAAGAAAGGCTTCCTTTGCGAGTGTCAAAATGTTTCAATACATATATTTTACATGGTACTATCTTCTTTGTTCTCTTTAAAACTACTGCTAGTTACTTTTTGGTTATAAAAGTAACATGTGATATATGAGAAGATATTGAGTAACTGAAAAAGAAGTAAGGGAAGGAAAGAAGGAAGATCATTTGTAATCTCATCAAAGAGCAAAAACCATCTTATGTTAAATATTCCTCATATTTTGAATTGCACACCGTAAGTATACATTTAAAGAAGGTGAAATAATACTCAGAGAATCCCAATTAAATAAATTCCTTGTTATGATTTCATTAACATTGCTCCACAACAAAGGCTAAAGTTACACATGAACATAAAAATACCAAAATCCAGTCCCTAGATAACAGTAGCATGCAAATAATTTCTAGTGTGATAATTCGTTTTAGTTACAGAAAATAAAAATGAAATCTTTTTTATAGGCTATAGTTTGCCTTAGATAAAGAATGGGAAATGTTAGGTGGATTTACAGCTGTGTGCTTCATTTTAATTGCTGTTGACCAGTGCTCCCTGATTTGCACTTATTGGCTGCTTTTTCCGTGTTTACAGGACAGGTTCTTACCAGCAGAGAGGTTTTCTCAACACTGGTCATCAGTGAAGTTTGCAATGGCAAGGTGCTTAGTATGTTTTAGCTTATCTGCTCAACTATGAATGTCTTCCCAAAAAGAAATGCTTTCACACAGACTGCCTGTAGCAACCAAATGACTTCACTGGCTCCCATCCAGTCATTTCGCCTCGAATAATCTTTGCACTCTTTAGAATACGTTTCCATTAGACAGATTACAATTTTCTTCAGATACACAAATGAGACACCTTTTGAAAGAGTACAATCTAATTGAAACTGTCTTGAATGTCTTTATTCTAGTCAGCCTCTATTACAATATCTATTTTTACATACTTTTAATTTTTCTACTTTTAAGCTGGTTAAGGTTTTGATGCCTGAAGAAAAATCATACCTTTATGTTTTTTAATGTTCTGGATAATCTGAATGGTCAATTCATTTAAAAGAAATTCATCATAGGAAGGGAATAATAAGACAACAATTTAAAAATATACATTTTCTTCTCAAAACTTAGTCAATAGGGGAATGAAGGATTGATTGATGCAGTTCTGAATATTAAAATATGTAGATTTGAAGACTGTATAAAGATTCATTTCTTTTTCCCTTAAACTTTCTTTAGCTTTAAATTTTAAAAATATTAATGTAAGCTCTTCCTCACTTCCTTTACACATTGAAAGCAATGTGATAAACCTGTAGACCACCGATGTTTACTGAACACAGTACTACGAAGGTACAGAATTCAGAAGAACACAGTATAGATTGCAGAATCAGGTTCCATTAGAGATTTCAGTCCTTGTGCTTATTCTTTTTTAAACACTTTCAACTTGACATCATTGATTCTTATCATTTCTCACTTTCCCCCGAGTCCCCTCCCTCTACCTCCACAACTCACTTCTTACAGCCCATTTTCTTAAAAGGTTCTATCGCTTTTTGATATTGATTGTGTGCTGCACAAGTAAAACATGAATAAATTATCACCATAAGGAGTCTCACTATCCAGAGCCCTGATGAGTAAACTGGACAAGTCACTCTCTCACCGGCCACTCTCAATTGACTCAGCAGCGCTATCTACTGTTTACAATCCAGGGTGAGACTTTTTGCCCTTTTCTGTATTTGTAAATGGACGTATATGTCATTTTAAATGTAAAGGAGAACATAGTACATGCATTGCCCTGCTACATGTTTTTTTCTCTTAAGATTTGGTCTGCTCCAGATTCCACACAGGTCTATCTCTTTTCATCTGCCTCACAGCATTTCATGGGATTCAATACTTGACATATTTTATTGAAAACCTTCTGCTTGATGATGTGTATTTTATCCTTTTTTAGTTTATGATAGTTTAAGGAACACATGGCAAATACCCATTTTCATAAATCCTCATGCACCTGTATTTCTTTGAGATAGAGTCCTTGGAATCAAACTTGGATTCAGGATATCCATATTTAAATTGTGATAATGACTGAAAAATTGATCTTAAATTATTTTGCAGCTCCATCACTATTATATGTTAGTGCTTTATGAAATCTGTTCACCAACACTGAACACAATATAACAGGATTGAAGGAGGACTGAAAAGGCCAAATGACAAATAGAGAGGGCTAATCATTGCAGAAAGAAGCTACCACTCCTTTTTAGCTGTAGGAAAATGAAGGGAAGAAGTTGAAATTATTATCACCTAGCAGCTTGGAGTACAGACCCCGCAGAGGGGGAGCCCAAGTTCCTAGGGAGTGAGGGCCTCTCTCCAGGGCCAGAAAAGCCCTGAAGATTATACTTTAAAAGCCACAAATGTCTGAAGAGAAACCAGAACCCGTAACCTGCCATTCCTCTAGAACAAAATGCTCTTTCCAAGCCAGGTGTGGTGGCTCACACCTGTTATCCCAGCATGTGGCAGGCTGAGGCAGGAGGACTGCTGAGAGTTCAAGGCCAGCCTGGGTTACAAAGTGAGTTCAAGGCCAGCCTGGGTTACAAAGTGAGTTCAAGACCAGCCTGAATTACACAGAGAGAGTCCCTGTCTCAAAAACCCCCCAGAATGCTCTTCCTAGTGTAAAACATTACAGTTTGAGCAATGATGGACGCTATCACACTGGAGGAAGGGAGAAGAACATCAGTCTGAGGGCAGCAGCTCTTGCTGAAAGAGATTCCATAGAATCTAATTTATAGAAGATGCCAAATGGACCCTACAACAGTCAGATGCTGCAGCAGCCTGAGCCCTATAAAAGCTCAACTCTGAAAGATAGCTTTAGATTTCTTCTAAAAAAGAATAACATGAAGAAATCTGTAGGAATGTGACTGGATTTGAGAGGGACAAGGCCAGCTGGGCAAAGAGGTGATCAAAAGCAAGGTGCCAGAAGAGTCAGGGAATGACCACTGCAGGCCTTGCTCGGTGTAGGCATCTGTCCCTGGGACTCAACTAAGCGAGCACAAGAAAGCAACCAAAGGCAACAGGTAGGCCTCCCCGTGGCGTGCGTGTTGCAAAACACCAAATCAGCTGGGCCCAAATCATTACACAGGTTAATGTGTTTAAAAGGGAGCAGGAAGGATCATAAAGCAACAAGAAAAGAGGGAAGCTAAAATGTCATTTGGTCCACTACTCCCACCTGTACATACTATAAAATCATCTTGAAGAAAGAAAGAAAAAACAAATGTACCAGTTACCTTTTTAGAGCCAAAGGTTTGCAAGACAGCAGATTTACTGGACATTTACAAGTTACAACATTCACCCAGAAGCCAAATGCAGAAAGAGTGCTGAATGTCTGTCTATGCACTGAAAGATCCAATCAAGGGCTGGGAGCCCACAGCACCGTCCCATGTACATCTGTGTCTGCCGGTGATGGCTGAAGAAATCTATACTGAAACCAGGATATGATACTCACAGCAGAGATGAAGACCGGAGCTCCCCTAAAGCAACCGCAGCCATCTTCGACAACAGCAAGACCCCGAGCTCCTTCTGGAAAGAGGACAGCCAAGTTTCGTTCAGGAGAACCAGCCACAGCAGAGCTTTTCCTGGGAAACAGCCGGCCGCCATCTTCTGCTCCCATTTTCCTTCATGTTGTGTCAGCAACAATCCTCAGGTGGACCTTCTATGTCCAGAACTACACCAACTCAGTCCAGCTGGGCGTTCCTGCTCAAGTTGACCACAATGATAAATCCACCACAACAAACGAGCAACACCACTAAAAATCCTCAAGAATTAACAGAAAAGGATTTTTGTCAAATCTTATAGTTACTGTGAAATAATAAGAATAGAGTATGGAATGCGTCCCTAAATAATGAAATCACAGTGAATAATATGCCCAGGAAACTATAATCTAGTACTTTAAAGTGAAATAAAAGAAATAAAGAATAAAAATACTTAATAAAAAGAGATAAACAAAAATGTATATCAGAATTTTAAAAATTTATAAATGAAGAGATTGAAAAAGGAAAGATTTGGAAAAGATGTGACAGTATCAAAAAAGGATAAAACGTAAAAAGAATGTGAAATATATACTAAATTAAAAGGAGAATAAGAAGAATAAACACAATGGTTAGTGCTTTAAGAAAAATGTTAAATGAGAAGACATTTCTAAAGGTGAAACAATATTTCCAGAAAGTAATACAGAAAAGAGCAAAACTTTAAAGACACAAAACAGATATTTGTATTGCATATGAAGTGTTAGTTGAAAGGAAAAATGAAAAAAGCATAATTCATAAAAATGTTCCTGCCATTAAAGCAAATGAAAATACACATTTAAATGCACGGTATGTACCTTGGAAAAATGACTCAAAATAACCAATTCTTACACATAATCCAGAAAATTATTGCATTTTAAAGAAAAAGAAGAAAATTTCTAAGCACTTTGATAAAATGTGGAATACTTAACTTATCATTAAAACAAAACAAAATCTTATTACCTACATATTTTATATCAGATGGCAAAGAAGTAACAAATTTAAGATACTTAAGAAAATCTGAGCTAGATTTCATATCTAGTTAAAATGATCTTCAAATCTAAAGGCCATAGACTATCCACTATGAATATGTAAGAAATCAAGGAATATCATTCCTTTCATCCTTTGGTATTAGTCATGGTTCTCCAGAGAAACAGAACTAGTAAGATATGTACATATCCCCATCATGAGGGATTGGCTTAGATGATTACACAGGTTGAGAGGGTCTGCAGTCTACCATATGCAACCCAGAGAACTGGAAAACCTGGTGGTTTATTCAGGTCGAGCCCAGTGGCCTGAGAATTCGGAGAGCCTGGATATGATTTCCAGGTGAGTCTGAAGGCCCAATAAGTAGAGAATGGAGATGGGTTGTGGCAGGTGCTGTTGGGATAAGTTCCAGAGTCCGAAGGCCAGAATCTGATGTCTGGATTCAGTGGGTGGGTTTCTCTGCCCAAGAAAAGAGAACGAACTTTCCTTTCCTCAGATTGTTGCTGTTGTTGTTGTATCTAGGGCAACACAAAGGATAGATAATGTCCACCCTGCTTGAGGTGTGTGGACCTTCTTCCTTGCTACCTGGGCATCCCTTAGCCCACTCAAAATGACAAATGAAATTCCCATTACACTTGTCTAAGACAGCTTTCAGAGAATAAGTTTCAGGAGAAGTATCGGCTAAAGAGCTGGTGGGTGTACAAAAGCCATATAATTTTAAAAGATGAAAGGGAAAAGAAATTCTGAGAAACTAACGTCAAAAAGTTAAATTATTTTCAAATTAGCAATACTTAGACTAACAACTGGACGTTCATTAGTCCCAATGGATATAAAAATGATAGAACAGTAGAATTAATGGGTTAATTAATTAATCGATTGTTTTGGGTGCTGGGGATTGAACTCAGGGCTTTGTGCTTGCTAGGCAATTGCTCTACCACTGAGCTAAATCCCCAACCCCAATTTACTGGGTTATAAGGAAGGGATGATCAAAGCTATACCTAGGGAAGATAACTTCTAAAATAAATATCATGATAAAGATAAAGACATTTTTAGGCAAATAAATCTCAAGAAAGTTTTCCACTAAGTTCCAAACTAGAGAAATTTCTAGAGGCAGAAGAAAATGAATCCAGGTGAGAGGTCTGAGTTGTAGGAAGGAAAGAAGACCAAAGAAAGTGACAATGTGGGTGAAGCCAAACAAACAACATTGAATATTAAGTGTATATTGCAACAATAATCCTGTCTTGGAGGAAAAACAAAACATTTTTTAACTTTCACATCATGTCCAAAAAAAAAAAAAAAGCATGAAAATAATGACCATGTCAGCAGAGTTCATTGCTAGCAGAACCCTTCAGTATGTAAAGGTAATTGTGATGTTCTCAAATCTTCCCCTTATTTTACATATTTTAAACAATTATTTTATATCTTTGTATTAAAAACAAAGTTTTGGAAAATAGACACATAATACTTCGTGGTTGGTTCAGAAGATTTATTGAAAGTGATATTTTTTCTCCGCCTAGGGCCAAATTTATCAGCTGTGGTATGAGACGAAGAAGAGGTGATTGTTAAAGATCCCAAAGTGTCCCATGCTGTTCAAGCTACACATAGGGAAGAAAAGAAATGAAGACAATTTTATCTTTCTTTTCCTCTGAAAGTCCAGGCTGGAGTAAAACTAAAGTCAGAATGGTTTAGTGTACAAACCACTTTATTTGCTATGTGATTTCCCCAGCTGGTATCTATCCTTCCTTTTCTATATATTAAGATAATTACAGTCATTAGTATTACATCGCGGCAGAGACGCTATCACTACCAAAGCTTCCTATGAGCATTTTCATGGCAGCTAAAGTGAGAAAAATGCCAAAGTTTGTCCTTGGAGAGCTGTAACATGGAGATGTGTGAAGTTAGTGCAGGTCATGAGCCGGAGGAGCAAGACAATGGAAAAGAGAGAGTGGAAGTTTTACGTGTAAATAAACGTTAATCATGAAAAACACTGATTAAAGTGTAATGATGTAAAAGTTAATCTAGCTGCTATGCAATTAACTCAAAATTACAACCATATATTGTATGTGTAATCGCATCCTAAGAAACATGTTACTTTTAAAAAACAGAAACCACTTTAACAGGATGCTGTGGGAGTCAGCTGACAGATAGCTATACCGATTTGATAATTAACTTTTTAAGGCTAGTTCACATTTTGTGTTCCTAATTAATGCCTACTTAATTTTCAATACGTTCTATATTAGGTTAAGTGCCAATTAAATGCTGTGCAAGCTCTAGGAGTGGAAAATACTCTAAACCTTAAAAACCATATGATTTTATCATTAGATTCCTCAAGAGAAATCGATTAAGAATATGGCTTTCTCACAAACGCTGTACTACATTTACCTTTGAATAAAATTATTAAAATATATAATGTCATTGGCTGTGATGACCTCATGAAATCAAGTGATCATTATGATGTCTGTGATGGTAATGTCCACTTACAATTCACTTGGAAAAAACTCTTTCACCTTTTGCACAAAATCTTTGAGAATCTTGGTAAGGGTCCATCTGATGCATTTCGTGAATCCTTCAACTGTACAGGAAGGTCGTAGCAGAGCCCAGGGTTGAAATCCTATCCAAGAACACCTTGGGGATGAATGGCAGATTGCCCACTAGACCAGGAACCAGACAATGTAGGCTAAAACACTGGTAAAGTCCTCACTTTATTCTAAGCCTCAGTTTCTCCTTTAATTTAATAAATGGCACGATTAAATATGCCAGACACATAGCAAATAGCAACTGCAATAAAGGATGTTCATAACGAATTTGTATCTTCTCAAAAGAGTTAAAGACATTATACCAAAGCAATGTATGCATACCTGTGTTTATAGAAGCACAATTCATAATAGCTACATCATGGAAGCAGGCTATATGTCCATCGACAGATGAACCAGTAAAGAAAGTGTGATATTTATTCACAGTGGAGCAGCACTGTGCTGTAAAGAAGGATAAACTTGAGTCACTCGTAGGAAAATGGATGCACTTTGAGACCATAATGTTGAGTGAAGTAAGTCACACATTTAAATATCACATGCTTTCTCTTATAGGAAAAAGTTAATATATAAATAAAGTATAAAGGAAAAGACAGATAATCAGAAAAGGAGAGAAAAAGTTACTGTGATCCAGCAAGGATAATGTATCTAAAGGTGTACCTTGACTTAGTACGATTGTCTTACACGTTTTATGTTATTTTTGGCCTATCAGTCTGGTTTTTAATCTGTATATGTGATGATTAAATTTAAGGCCTTCTAAATAAATGAACCTGATGCTTGCAAAATCAAAGGAAGGTGGAGGGAAGGGGAAAGAAAGAATCAAAATGTGTTATATACATGTGCCAATTCCCTACAATGAATGTAATCATTATGCACTGCAAATCTGTACTAATCAAAATCAAAATATTTTCAGCTTAAAAGAATAGCTAACGTGTGCTCCCAAAAAAACCTGACCTCTTTGAGTGTTAAATATCATGTAATTTTCACGTTTCTGTGCCTGCTGACAATTTTCTTCCCATTTTACAGATGAGAAATCAGATCTGCAGAGAACTAAACTAAGTTGCTAAATGCCACATAGCTGGTAACTGGTGAAGCTGTGTGAAGAACTCAGGTGGTGGGACCCCAGAACCCTTGCTCATAACCACCATGCCCTGTAGTTCAGTGAGCCTTAACCGGACTTGCAAATAATTCCCCACCTCTGTTCTCTGCCCTTGCGTCTGCTAATAGTGTTCTCCAGCCCTCAGGATATTGAATGCTGCGTCCTCTGCTCTTATCAATCTATTGCCAATACTGCACGTGTTCCTGTGTGCACAGTTAGAAGCAACAGAGAGGAACACTTTGAGTTAATGCCTTGAAGGCAAATTTGAATTTTAGGTACAAAAATGTATGCTGCAGTTTCCCCGATCTGTGGGGTGTATGTTCTAAGATGTCAGGAATATCTGAGCTGATAGAAAAACCCAACTCTATAGATAGTCTTTTTGCCTATACATACATTTTAAAATGGAAATGAATTTATAAATTAAGCACAGTCAGAGATTAACAATAATGTGGTGATAAAAGTGCAGTCAATGCGGTGTTTCTATCTTGAAGTACTTTATTGTGCCCAACTCAGCCTCGTTCTTGCGATGATGTGTGATAACACAACGCCAAAGTGATGAGCAGAAGACAGATGCGTGGCATAGGTCCTGTGACACACTGCAGAAGGCTTATGCAAACACAAACACTGGGGTGGTCGGCTTGCTAACTAAGATGCTACTACTAATGTGCGGGGAGCGAGTGCAGGGCGGACACTTGGGACGAGATGAGTCACCCGATGAGGGGAGCAGATGGGGCAGCGTGAGAGCTCCTCAAAATGATGAGCAATTCGGAACTCAGGGGATAGCTATTCCCATTCCATTTAATACATCGGGAAGGTGGTTGACTGTGACTATCTGAAACCGAGGAAAGTGAAAATACAGATGGAAGGGAGGGGACTGACATACTTTTAAGTAGTCTTTCAACTGAAACGCTGCACATACTAAAATACAGCAATTATTAGTGGATAGCCAGGTAAATATTAAGGTGTATACATTCATGAGCTAGCGCCCTCATCCAGAGTAGCTCATCGTTCCCACCTCAGAGGCCCCTACTTGCTCCCAGCTACCGGCTCTTTTCTAAGTTAATCGTTATTCTGATTTCTAACACTACGTATTACTTTTGCTTTTAGGAAATATCTAAATATAATCATACCCTATGAACTGTTTTATCTTTTTACTCATTCGTGTAATGTTTGTGATATTCATCCCTTTAGTTGTACCTGGTTACATTTCAATTTTCCTCATTGCAATATGGTACTGATTATATGAAGTTGTCAGAATTTATTAATTCATTCTATTATTGCTGAACATTTTGATTGCTTCAATTTGAGGCAATATCAATTGCTTCAGTTTGATATTATAAGCATTCTTGTACATTATGGGTGAATATGTGCACATTTTTACTGGGCATATCCTAGGAATCGAATTGGGATGCGGCAGAGTATGTCTAAGGTGACTGACTGTCCTACTTTGCTAAGGTCTGGTCTAACTATAGTTCTGATGTCCTACATCTCGGGAGACCCCTCATTCCTGGCAAAGCACAACAATAGGCATTCCTAGATATGTGGGTATTTACTATGATCTGGTATTTGCGATGACCTTTTCTTTATTTTCACTTTTCTGCTTCACTTTATATTGGCATCTTACAGCCACTTCAATGAATAATTGTTTTGAACATTGTTCACGTTTTAATAGACAATTTATCTTTCTTCCACATGAAGTTTCTGTTCAAAACATTCCATGGAGTCCTTTGTCTAAATAAACTCTTGCATGAAAATCCCATGAATAAGGCAAGGGCAAGCAGAGCTGCTTTTTGTCAGTATATTGCCATGTGAATTTTGGGTAGGGGGTGCTGATGTGGAGCTTGGATTCCCATTTCTTTGGCGTCGTTTTCGCCTTGATTATGGTGCCAATGGAAATGCATTTGTAAAATTATTCACTCAAAAATCATTTGCTCCAACACCATTCTCCCTAACTGGGAATACCACTCAACGGTTTATGGTCCAATTAGAGCAACCGATTTCTCTCTCACACAGCTTTTTGCTACTTAAATATTTCTCATGTTTACCTTTTTTCTTTGAAATGTTATTCTCTTTTCTTCACCTGGCAATTCTTTTCCATTCTTTAAAAGTTGATTTAAGTGTCACTTTTTATAGAAATCGGAGTCCTGTGTCTTGATGTAAGCATCTCTCAATATTTGCCTATAACAGCTTGTAGAAATACTAATGTCACTTTTCAGATCACATTAACATTAAGCTCCAGCTCCACAGTGATGTGCTACCCACTTATTCTTTGCTCTGTCTCTAGTGCTTTTTGGAGTATAAACTACGCAGTAGATATCAGTAAATACTTGTCAAATGTTGAAAAGAACTACCTTATAACGTGTGATTTCAAAAACCAGTATTAGAAAATTGAATATTTCATAAAATATCTTTCAGATTACTAAGAATTTTCAACTTGATTTTTCTAATTTGAGCTCTACAAGCATTTCCTGAAGTTAGGACACAACTAGGATTGACCAAATTTTATACTTAGGAAAAGAAAAAAAAGTTCAGAAATGTGTAATTTTACTAGCACATATCTCTTTAAAAGTAAAACCAGATAGAGTTCAAAACTATGCCTTTTGAATAAGAAACATAGTGTATCTTTATCAAAGTTGTGTTCACTGTGGAGCTACAAATTATTTTGGGGGTCTTAAATTCTTCTTCTCTTGTCTTCCCTCTTAGAATTTTCATGACACATGAGTTTATGGATAATATCAGAAGAAGTAAACTAATTCTCACCCAAATGCCATTTTATTAATCTAAAATGTTATTGTTGCATATTCTTTATGTTGTTATAACTTTTACTTTCCTTCTGTAAATAGGTGATACCTTGGTCCTAGTTGTTAGTTGGTTCTGGGAGATACCAAGAGTATAAAAAATGATAAGTACCAAACAAGTTGATTTGGCCGGACAGGGCAGAGAGTTACAAGGAAGTCAACATGGAACCAAGGTCCACCTTGTATGTCCAGTACCAAACAAAGCACAATATTTACTGGTACAATATTGTCTTGTCGAAATGTTTCTGCTACCAAATCCGTTGAGTTTCAAAGCAGTGAAGAACCCAGGTATGACTGCATGCCCATGTGTACAGTCACGGGCTCATGGTAACTTGACTTTAGTTCGATGAGTTTATTTTCCATATTTAGTCACTTCTAGTGGTCTCTACCATGAAGAAACTTCTTCCAGACCTATCTCTTTGCCGAAGTCTGTGGAGCTTGGAGCTGGCTTGGAGACCTTGTTTTCTCAGAACTTTTCTCTACCCATTGTGGCCAATCCTGTTTCATCCCACCACCCCTTGCAGTGTTTATAAATCGTTCTCATGACTTGTGCAGATTCTAGACTGTACACGTGGTAACATCCTCTAAAGATCAAGTTGGCTGTTGTCTGATCTCCCCACAGGGGTTACTTCTATATTTATAAGGAAATATTTTACCTTCTTCTATTTTCTTGCTGTTGCTTGAGCAAACATTTTTCCAAGTGGCCAAGAAACTCATGTGAAGAAAAGAATATTTTGCCCTATTTTAAACTTGAGTGCGGGGTTCCAGGTGGTCACAATTATTTCTCTGAGACGTTCTACTCTAGAATCCTACTCCCAGTAGCAATAGCAAAGACGTAGCTTTGTTTCCTTATATGTCTAACATCCTTCTGCTTGAGCAAGATTAGCCAACCTACATAACCTCTCTGTAGATCTGCTAAAAACAAAACAAAACAAAGAAAGCAGGCGAACGGGGCTAACTCCAACTTGCTTCGAACTGGTAGAACGAAAACTTTGAAACACTGATAGGTCAACTTACTCCATGTGAAGAATGCTTTGTAAATGCTATACATTATGATCCATGTGTGTTTGTGGTAATGCAGATAATTGGGAATTCTTTCAAGGAACTTCTCGTCTTATTCTCTAATGCTCTGTCACTGTGCATATGTGTAAATTCCATATTTGAACATGACATGAAGAATTGATGTCTGCATATCATGCAAAGATTATAAATACATAACCTTTTACTGTTCTTTAATCTGTTCTTCATTTCATGTAAAACTAACGATTTACTACTAATGTCTGGACACTAGTATTTCTCCTAGCTAATGGAAGCCAAAAGGATTGAATTTGCACATTAAAATAATATCATTAAAATAATGAAGTCACTTTAGGATTATTATTCAAGCAGAATCATTCCAAATTAATTGAAAAGCTAAATGAGTACAAGCAAAAAAAAAAAAAAAAAAGAAGAGCAATGACTAAGATTTTAAGAGCCTTTGACATATTTTATAAATGTTAATATGAAGAATTCACTATAATGTTTTAGCTTTTATTTTTATACAAATAATCAAAATAACTATTTATACTTTTCCATTGTTTTGTAGATAAATTTCCAGAGTGACTTGGTGGATTGTGTTAGAGTAGTGGTTTTATCAGAAATTCCAGAATAAAAGTCCTTGTTAGCATTCTCGATAACATTACAACTGGGCTCTGGAATCTCAGGCCCTGTCCTGGAAAGACTGTGGGCCGTGATGGAAGAGATAGGGGCTGGCTGTATGTGTCCCTGTGTGGGAGCAGTTCCTACATTAATAAACTGGACTTTAATCTCCAGGGCCCATTCCCCCACAGCTGGTTCACTTAGAAAAATAAAATGTCATTTAATGAGCAGGAAAATTGCCTACATTTTGTGTGACAAACTCAAAGAAGTAATTCTGTAGATGGAAAAGGAAAGAAAGAAAAGATATAAATTAAATGTTAATTATAAAGATGATTAAAATGTAATAATATATAAAATTCATCCAGCTCTTTAGTAATTGACACAAATTTATATAAATTTGGGATATATAATCACAATCAAACTAATATTATAAACGTAAAAAATAAATTGCTTAAAATTGATGCTTAGGTTCCATTGTGTTGACAGCTATCTACTAAACCTGTAGAGAACATTAATTTGATAGGAATGACTTGCATTTAAAAGTCAGTTCAGATTTTAGGTTAATTGGCATCCACTTAACTTGTGAAGCCTACCTTGTTAAATATAAATTTTTTTAAAAAAACTAATGCCAATAGACGTAAGAAATCCATTTGACACAAGGCAGCAATTAACTACATAAAACTGAAATTCGAAAGAGTCTTGAAGTTGGTAAAGATGCAAGCTCCTTCACTTGCTCTTGAATTTACAAATCAATCATATGTCAAAATTAAATGTAAGAAAATAACCTGCCAAAGAACATGTAAGAAAAACTGAAAACTCCAGAGAAAATGGTAGTAGAAAGATTATAACAGAAAAGACAGAAACTGCAAAAATTCCAGATACCTTACAAATGTCTTATACCTGCATTAAGTTTACATTAAATATTTGAATTTATTATTGTTTTACATTTCTGAGGATTCATTCTTCTTTTATGCAAATCTGTGTGTGTGTGTGTGTGTGTGTGTGTGTGTGTGTGTGTGTGTATGTGTGTGTGTGTTAATGTTGAAAGAACCCAGGGCTTTCACACTGAGCTACATCTCCAGCCAATTTTTATTTTGAGGAAGGTTTCCCCTAAACTGCCAAATTGCCCAGGCTGGGCTCCAACTCCTGATTCTTCTGTCTCATACTCCCATCCACACAACTTTTGCATCTCACCGCTGATTCTTTGCATTATCATCACATTCTTGAGGCACATTGATTACATAACACACTTGATCTTTTGGAAGACCTAGCTGAGACACTAAATTACTCAGGATGGGTTTGAACTAGAGATCATCCTGCCTCAGCCTCCCAGAGTGCCAGGATTACTGGCATGTGCTACGTGCTTGCTGCTGACATGCTACTTTTTAAAAATATTAATTCATGTTAGAATAGGTATATTCGGGTTCAAGGAATACTATTGATGAAAAGTTACAGTACTTTTACAGTAGCATGCATCTTCTCTCTCTAATATTTGAGTTTTAATATTTCAACTCAACCTACAGAGGACGTATCCTGTCAACACTTTCTTAACAACACAAGGGGACAAAGGGCTACGCTGTCTGTCAGAAGTGATGATCTGGAGTTGCGTACCAAGGCACTTGGCAGGGTTTGCCTGAAAGAGTACAAGACAGTAAAATATGGAGTTTCAAATGAAGCTTTGGGGCCCACCAGTTTTTAGTTGTTTTGGTGTTTTCTCAGGGCCTGAGGTTGTGAGAGTTCAGAGGATCTGTGGAGTGAGCAGATTGGAAATGAGTCAGACCCTGGGCTGGATCCACGGAGCTCCACCCATCGGTGGGGGACATGGGGTCACTTTGTCTGCCCTGACAGCGCACCTTCAGGGCAGAAGTTCAGATTGCCATCTGCATGGGCGGAAACCTGCAAGTTCTGAGGCTTCCTCAGTTCACCTTTGTGCACACGATGTTAACTGTCTGCCCTATTTCCCCGTAATTAAATAGTGATGATGATAGTACTTAACTTACAGGATTTATGGGTATTAAATATGATAAGAGAAAGTTATCTATAGGTCTTAGAATAGTGGTTGGCATGTAGGTAAAAATCACTAAATCATATATTTCTCCCAAGCAGACTCTAACTTCCTTCAGGGAAAGAAACTCGAAGCTAATAATCATATGTATAAAAAGAGGGCACTCAGCTACCTTCCTTAAGGCTCATTCATTCCATCCTTCATTCATCCATTCAAGAGCTGTGCTGAGAGTTCTCCTTATCGTTGGGGAAGAAGATGGGCAGGGTCTCTGCTCCCCTGGAGGGCACAGACAAATCATGAGTGTTGTAAAATAGTGAGCTCACATTAGGAAAAGAGAAGCCCCCAGTGGGAGCTGATTGCTGGATGGGATGCTTAATTTATACTGATTTAAATGGAAGACATTTTGCAGGAATGACTTTAGACTTAAAACTTTGCAGAGAGAGGTGAAAACTTTTGCACAGGGTACTGCAGGTCCAAAAGCACAGAGGTGAGAATGTATATGTTAGAAGAATATGTTGGAGAAAAATGAAGAATGATGAATATGAGGCAGGAGACCAAGAAGGGGTAAGAGAGAGGTTCGGAGGTGGAGGCAAGACCCAGATCATTAAAGATTTTGTTAGCCACACTGAGTATGCCAGATGCTATTCTTAAAAGAAATTTCAACTGCATTCAGAGACTTCAGCATGAGAACTTTATGATGAAATTTGTGCTTTTTCTCTTTTCTATTTTGCCGAACTGGGGATTGAACTCAGGACCTTTGGGCTGAGTTACATCCCCAGGCCTTTGTCTGTCATTCATCCATTTATCTATCTATCCATCTATCAGCTATCTAGCCATCTATTTATTTATGAGCAGGGTCTTGCTAAGTTGTCCTGTGTGGTCTTGAAATTGTGATCCTGCTGCCTCAGCCTCCCAGAGAGTTGGGGGATTATAGGTGTGCACTTAGCATCCCCAGCTCAAGATTTGTACTTTCTTAAGGCTATCCTTGCTGCTTCAAGGAGATTAGATTGAAGGAGGGAGGAGAAAAAATAAAGGCAACCATTATAAAGTTCTTACAGAAATCCTGGAGAGACATAATATACCCTCACTAGAGAACTGGAAGAAAGATCAAGCAAAGTTTGGTTTTAAGAGTTATTTAGAAAGTTACATTATTATGTTTCTTGAATTGCTTGGATGTACACAGTAACAAGACAGAAGATGGACAACTGAATGGACAATAGTATTTCTGGGTTTTTATTTTGTACCTAATTGTTCCATATCACACTCTCATTTGATCTTGCAAAAACTAGAAATATCATTAATGCTCATTTTAAAGATAAGAATACCAAAACACATGCCTCATTTAGGTAACTTCCCCAGAACCACATAATTTGCAGATGGTGGTGACAGAGTTAAAACCCAGGTGGAATAATTCCAGAACACATTGGAAGCACCTCAGTAAGAAAACAGCAACAAAAGAGAAGAATCACTTGGGGACAAAGATGTTGAGTCAGAGCTGACAGCTGACCAAAAAAAAATAAATAAATAAATAAAAAGTTTCTGAGTCCTGTAATTTGAGGATAAGGAGGCAGACAGCATAGCTCGATAGAAAAGACAGCGGCCAAGCAGTCAGATTGGGATCTGGATCCAGCTTGTATTAGCTCTGCCCTGGGGCAAGTTACTTAAACTCTCTCAGGAGTCTTACACCTTATGTGCAAGATGGAGAATACACTAGGAAATTCCTGTAAAACACTTGCAAAATGAATTAATTGGCAAACACTACATTTTCAGTGAATGCTAATAGAGTCCTTACTAATTTTCTTTTAAATAAGTCATCGAAATAGGAGTATTGAATTCAGGGAAAGAACTCCTGGGATTTATTGTCTTGGCCCTTTCAGGCTGCTATAACAAAACACCATACGCTGGGAAGCTAATAAACGAGAGACATAGCACTCTCAGTTCCGGACGCTGAGCTGTCCGAGACGAGGTGACCAGCACATGCTGTGTCTGTGAGGACCTGCTTGCTGTTTGAGAGGCGACCACCACTTTTGTTCAGTTTTCACATGATGGAGGGGGTGAAGGATGGCTCTGAGGTCTGTTTTGGAGGGCACTAATCACCTCCCAAGGGCCTCAGCTCCCGAGGTCATTGCCTGGGGAACTTTTACTTCAACGCATGAATTTTAGTGAAACATAAAATCAGTCCACAGCCAGTTTCCTCCAGGTATAGATGATATTTGAGAGCTTGGAGTATAGAAAATCATACAGTATGACTAAGAAAGAATGGTAACAGAGCTCCTAAAAGACAATTTGAAAGAGCTCACAAAGTACACGTATTAATACAAAAACATAGATTTTGCACAAAGTAGAGAACTTAGAACTGTATCTCTAAAAAGTTTTCACTCTTAAAAACAAATACATCTACAAAGGAATTGGCAAAAAAGCTGGCCTAAGAGGTGATACTATCAATGTGTCAGCTGGTCCAGAGGTTGAGAGTTGGGGGAGGGTGACACCTTAACACTCTTAGTGACAATTATTTTCAAGTTAAAAGTCTACATCCAGCCAAAATATCCATCAAGTGTGAGAGTAAATGTGTTTCTCATATTTAGTGACTTCTCACATGTCTTTTTATAAGGTGTATATTAAGTGTCTTCTCTAGAAAATAATGGAAAAAATCAATAAATAGACGTTCATAGGGGAAAAAACAGGAAAACAAAATGACTCAATCAAACAAAGTGTCTGTTAGAAACAGGGGAAATGGGAATAGTTAGAAAATTTTTACAAAAAAAGACAATGTGGAATGCAACGATAGAAATTTTATGCTTGTGTTGTTTTCCTGTTTTAAAAGAAAAAGAGAAGCACTTAGATCATAACGAGAAAAAAATAACAAAATTTAATACTAAATTTTTCTAAAGCCTTTTTCTTTTGCATTTCTACATGCTTGCAGTATGTAATGAGCACAAGTACTGCAGGAGGGTTGGCACATGCGCATAACACAGCTCAGTATTTCTTTATCCCCCTTCTTTCCTTCCCTCTCCTGTCCATCTCTTGTTCCCTTGCCCCTTTGCAAAAGATTTATTTCCTTATTTCTTATTACCTTCTATTGTACTCTTTATTTATATTTTGTATTTCTCATATGGGTAAAAGCATGGGATATTTAAACTTGTCTGTCTCATTTATTTCACTTAATATTATGATCTTGAGGTGTATCCATGTACTTACAAATGCCTCAAGTTTTCCTTCTTTGCAGCAAAGTAGTACTTTATTACGTTTAAATACCACATTTCCTTTATCCATTCATCTGTAGATGTGTATATAGACCATTTCCAAGATTTAACTATCATAAATTGTACTGCTATGAAAAGGGTTATGCATGTGTACTGCAATATGATGTCTTTAATTCTTTCGGGATGCTAACTAGAAAGAGAATAACTGGGTCAAATGGACTTTCTAGTTTTAGTGTTTTGAGGCACCTCCACACTGACTTCATAGTGGTTGCACTGGTTTACATTCCCACTGAAAATAAAGAAGACGTCCTTGTTCCCCACAGCCTCACCAGCACTTGTTACTGTTTGATTTCTTGATGAAGGCCTTTCTTTCTGGAGTAAGGTGGAATCTCCGTGTTGTTTTAAAGAAATAAAAACTTTTATTGAATTAGAAATATAAGAAAAATTACATAAATTATGTAACCGAATATGGGACATTTACCAACAAGTGAATTATGCATGATTCATAATAACGGCAAATCATAGACATTCTCTTTTAAAAGAAGGGGGAAAAGGCTGCAGACCCCTGAGTTACTTCTTTTCTTCAGGGTATAACTGTTAGAAAACAAAAGAAAAAGAAAGAAGGAAAACGATCTTTTATTATTCAGTGGTGATTTGACCATCCTTTAAGAAGACAAGAAAATATATACAGATAGATTCTTAGAATTAATAAAAAGAGCAGAGCAGCAAAAGATATAAAGTAGAAAGAAAATAAGAGACAAAAGGTAAAAAAGATTAAAAAAACAGAGAAAGTTGGAAATTTTAATTTGCTTCTCTTAGTATTTGTCCGATTAAATAGAGAAATATTAGTATAGAAGGTTATATCATACGAATAATCAGGTTGCTGTCGTTCGTATATTTAATTTTGTACTCAGAAATGAGAGTACACATTCAGTATCCCTGGGAATAGCATAAAATATACCATAACTTTTGCCACATGGAAAACCTTAACACATTCTCAAGAGCAGGAAAGACAACCATGTTAGCCAACCATGTTAGTCAGCCACGTTTGTCAGCCATGTTAGTTAACCTGCAACACAGCATCATAAATTTGGTGGTTTAATAAATGAACATTTTTTTGACAAAGTTCTAGAGCTTGAAAAGAGCAAGATCAAGGTGCCGGTGAGCTAGCCTTCTGTCTTCTTCAGATAAGGGCACTAGGTCCTTCCTGAGGACCCACTCTGCGGAGCACATTTAAACTAACCACCCCATCAGCGGCCCCAACTCCAAATACCATTGTATGAGACATTACAGCTTTAACATCGGCATCTGGGAAGAGCACAGACGTACAGTTTTACAACGTTTCCTTATCTTCATACAATAAAACTAAGCATTAATAACAAAATATTTAAAAATGTATCCTTTTGAAAATGTAAATTCTTTTAATCATTCTCAAATGGAAGCAGAAATTTAACTTGGAAAATACCAATAACAGTTGCTCTGAGAACTAATGACATGTAGTCAAAAGCCACAAGGAAAATTCTATAGTATTAAATACAATGAAAAATACAAATTAAGAAACATCCTAATTAAAAATTTAGAAAAAAAGTGATCTGAATGCAAGAATAAAAAGGGAGATAAAGAAGGAATAAAGTAAATATAAATGTGTTAGAAACAATATTTGTAAAATGTTAAATATGAATAATAGTTTTTTTGCATAAAGATACATCAACTAATCTAAGGAATAAACAGAAAGTGATTGGGTAGGAATCAGGAGAATGGAAAAATGCCAATCTACGAAATGTAAATTTTTATATAGAAATAATGATCGAATCTATAGAAATGTCAGAAAACAATCATAAACCAAAATTCCAATCGTTTAAAAACAAATGGAAATATTACTAATATGGATACAGTCTCAGGAGGCATAAACAGAGTATTTCCATGGAAAATTTCTATGGAAGGAAGGACCACATAGACCCAGAGTGATTTCATTTTAAATTATATTGAAATTTACAAGAGAAGATAACTCTGATGTCATTTTAACTGTTCCAGAAAATAAGAGGAAAAGTAACGTTTTTATCACGTTAATAGATCTAAAAAAATGAATACAACTGTATATACTAAAAGAGAATCTAAAACATTTAGAAACATTTTGTTCCAATAAAAAAAAATCAACTTTTCCTAACATGGCAAATAATATGCCCATCTCGGCATGGAATCATTTACACAAATTTACTCTAAAGCCAAGAATAAGGCAGATCACCAGTGAAAGTGGTCACCAGCATAAGCAAAATATTAATTGGCATTGATGTTTCACTTTCTTCTAGAGATATTCATCCTCAGGCTATTTGAAGCTACCATAAGAATAGAGCCATGTGAACAGAATCAGTAAGTTAAGATGCAAAGTTTATCGGAATAAATGAGACATTCATAAACATACACACAGATGCAAGTAGTGTTTAGCTAAATGCCATAATGAACAATATGCCGCGTCCATAATTGCCATAAAAAGTAAAAAAATGAGAAATATATTGTGTAAACTCTTACAGGAGGAGCTTAAATTTATTGGAAGAAACGAGAAGACACAGTATGCCTTTGCTTCGGGAGAGGCAATATTGAAAAGTGTATCATATTTTTACATCTTTACTTATGAAATTAATGTAATTCCTGTAAAATACTATCAAGATTTTCTTTTTGAACTAGAAAATTGATTTTAAAACTCTAGAACTCCAGGAAATCACAGAAAAAGGTAGAGGAAAAAAATTGAAGATGAGGACTTGCCTCACTGACATTGTGTTGAGGCTAAAAGCTCCCCAACTTACTCGGGACAAGGGTGAGCGGCGCCCAAGAACGACAAGAGACCAGGTTCGATGCAAAAACAACAAGCTATTGTTCAAACAGAGCTCTGGGCCAGTACATACCCCTCATGCCTAGGAGGCAGAAGTAATGGCCCCGAACTACAGGAGTGTGGGGTTTTTATGGGGTAGGGAACAGGCGCGGGAAGGGGAGAGGGAAGGGGAGAGCGCGCGCGGGAAAGGAAGGTGTGGCGGCACATAATTGGTCCCCGTGTTTATTCAAACTCGAGCAGCCCTTCCTGGCGGCTTCTTTTGGCGGGCTTGTATAACTGCCTGGCGGGCTTCTTCCTGGAACAAAGAACTTCCTGTCACAGGGTCATAAAAAGACAGACACACGTGACCACATCCTGGAGCTTTTGCAGACACAAGTGACCACATAAAGAACTTCACATTCTGTACAAGTTTATCAGTGTGTTGTGCCTTCTCAATTGAAACATAATGCAAGGCATTAATAATTAAAGCAGTGTGATGATGAAGCAGGTGCAAAGTCTACCTGGTTTTAGAAATGTCAGTCATTGAGAGAATTTCTTACCCTTGTAGGATGAGTATCAACAGTTCTATTTTTATTCATATTCAAATTATAATGTCAGTGCATCTGTGTACCAGATTTTCTCTGCCAAACGGACAGTGACTCCCTCATCTTTAGGAAGTGTGCTCTTTTCCCAAGGGTAGGACAGATCTGAGGCTGAACCGTCTTTATTGTTTCATGGGGTGCCCTTTATGATGATTGACTAGGATGTGACAAATGATGAAATCAGGTCCAAATCCTGGAAACATCTTCTCTGTCTCACTCTTCTTCATATTCCACGCATGATGGCTCACCGAATCCTACCTGTTCCATTTCGGAAATCTTCGTGAATTTGCATTGTTAGTATCTCACTTCATACTGCAATACCTTCCATCCTGACTTCATAATCTCATCCAAATTCATAATTTCCGAATTCATTTCCCTTTTTAAATTTCTTCACTTCCCAGTTAGAGGACAGTGCCGCCAGGAATTAAAAAGAAGATTGAAAATTTTATTAGGTTTAAGCATTTTTCTAAAACATCCAGTGATCTCCTGAGGCGTATTCTGAATTCCCTTCCAGGATGCAGTTTTCCCCATTTGTGGCCTGGCTAGACGATGCCAGTAAAAATTTATAAATTTCAGGTCCATTATTTCAAAATACTTTACAATTCAGGTAGGGAATTCAGGTAAAGCTAAAGTTTCCTTTGTATTTCTCCTATAGAATTTTTTTTCACCAAACAAATTAACAGTATCATGAAGACTGCTTGGGTAATTTCTAGGCTATTTAAGAGAACAAATTGTTTTTAAGCATTGGTAGGCAGTGTAGAAGAATCTATTTACATTCAAATCATTTACTAATTACAAATCATTATTAGCTGTTAACTAAGAAAAGCCACTTAAAGACAACTACTAGGCAACACTTTGTTAGACTGGTTGTAATTATGGGAACTTGAAGATAACAAAACTAAGGTTAGAAATAGTTCATAATCCATATTTCTTTTCATCAAACTGAACACACCCCCATCATTTTTGCCAGGCCAGATGCTTGTGGTTTTATTGGACCTGGAAAACATCTCAGTGCAGAATAAGATGTATAAGAGGAAGCTGATAAATTGTCTGAATTCAAGAAATCAGATCCCTCAAGGTTACTCTCCAGCTCAATTCATTCCCTGGATTTTTTTTAAAGCCTATAATCAAGGGGGTAGAACAACACAATCCCAGAAAAGACAGCTGCAGGGGAAGCAGGGATCAGCATTTGTTTTCACTTTGAAAACATGAGCCCACTGCCAACAGGTTTTGGGCTCCTGTACAAGTCTTTCCATTGTGAAATCATACTGATTTCAGAACAGAAGAGAAACAAAGGCCCAAACTACCTTTGATTTAGCACATAGTTCTTCAAGTCTGGACAGATAAAAGTCAAAATAGATGCCCCATCATCTACTTAGAGGTCAACCTAACAAAAGGAAGAAAAAAGCTTAGCTCCAGCCCTGTAATTGTATCCAGGAGGGGGATCAGCCCTACTGATTTCAGTGGAGTGCAGCAATATCTCAGGATTCGTGTCATGGCAAACACACAAGAACACCAGTGAAATTTGAGTTTTGGCACAGTCAATCCCTCGTGTGGCATTAATCACGCTTATTTTAGAGAGCTGATGGAAAACGATGGGAGTTAATTCTGTATATAAGTGACTCACAAATTGTGTAGCACTCTTCACTTGTTAGGTGAGATTGTCACTCGTGTACACTACTAAATGTGTGGACCAAGAATGGCAAGCTATTTGATAGGGCTTGGAAATAATTTTTTCAAGTGATTGTATAAAGTCATGACAAGTTATTTCTTGAAAAGAGAAGTCAATATGTGAAGCATATACCACATAAAAACCATGTGCATGTCACACCATTTAAACTAACATTTATATAAACTTGGGCGGAAGGAGAGAGAGTAGAATAGATGAAAAAAGACCATACAAGCAGTAAGCGGCTTTCAATATTTTGGTTTTTCGGAGAATAGTAGACTCTCAGGTGTTTCGAATACTATTAAGACAGTCCAGCAACCAAATAGCACTATGCATTGCACCAAAAATAGCCTGTCATGAGTGATAAATTATGATTCACCCAATTCTGGGCACCAAACTGTTGCTCTAAATATGTTAGCAAATTACTTAAGGAGGGCATTTTTACTGGTAGCAGCTAGCTTTCAACTGAGCTCAGTAAAGTCATTACTGTCTGTCAGCTGTCTATATGCATTTGAATTTCTTGAGTTCTTGAATTCTTCTACTAGAACTCTCAAGCTCACTGTGCTCCCCAAATAGACCAGCAGTTGTGATAAGCCAGCAAATGTAGATGAGACTTCTCCATGACAGGAGAAGCAAGAACCCACCTAATGAATGTGCTAACTGTTCTGCATGGAAGGCATTAGTCCCTTGTCTGTAGATTCTGTCAATTTTATTAAGGAAAACTGTTCAGTGAAGCAATGAATTAAACCAGTTGTTTTGAGTAATTTAGCACAATAAACACTTGAATGATCAAATTTTTAAAAATTCAGTGAGTTTGGTTGACAAAGAGGGTTCTGTGTCATTTAGCTTGTTGGTGATTATTGGCCAGAACCAACACTATGTGTTCATGTGCTTCTATTATGGGAATCTCACTTTTTTAAGGGACAGGAGGGATGGGCTGTATTTTAAGGGATGGGTTAAGTTTTTACAACCTCTTTTCATACATTCTCCTTAACTTTTTGCTTGCCACATTCAGACAATATCTTCAATGCATGAATGTGCTTCTGTTTTCCTCTATCATTGCAGGTGGTCTGGCATCAAAATTATGACCAAAAAATAAGTAGGAAACTGGCTCAAATCAAGAGCTGGGAGATTATTCTTACCTGAGTCAGTATGCCTAGTTCCCAAGAAAATTCTAAGGAATCTCTTTATATTAACTTTTAACACAGTTTTTATTACAGTGAATAATGTTTACATCCCTTGTATGGAGTTAGTACATGTACATAAAACATCATAATTCTTTTTTTTCATTATTTTTCCTCTCTTCCAATTCTTGATCCTTTTCTCATTCGAGAAAGATTTATCTCCCCACTTCCTGTTATCTGATTTTTATTTTGCTCCTTATGTATAAGGCTTTGCTCCTTATGTATAAGCTCCTTGGGCTTCTCACATGAAAGAAACCATGCAATATTAGATTTAGTTCACATTTTGGTCTCAAAGTGCGCCATGTGGCATGTAATGTTAACCTCATCTTGATAAGTACCTGGGATGATAATGGGTACATTTTAGGACATTGTTCTAGTTTGGTATTACAGAAAAGGTGCTGGAAGTTAGGAGGAAGAAAATGAAACAAAGGCCATAGCTTGACCCATATGAGCATCCACACCACTATTGCCAAGTTCAAGGAGGAGACATTTTATTTGATTCTCGGCAGACAGCTAAGTCAAGATTGAACACTGGTACTGAGATGACTGAGCCGTCAAGCCCAATACACAGCTGGCCTAAGACTTAAAAATGCCATTCTGAATGTTTTCTGAAAGAAGAAATGCTTATAATATTTCTTTCTTGGAAATTTATAATTCTGTAATCTCCTGAATGGCTTTGAGAAATCCTATATAACGAAAACTTAAATTTTTGTTTACTCCAGAGGGTTTCTCTGCGCACTTGAAATGGAATTCTAGTTTTTAGAAAACCTATTGATTTTTAATGCACCTGTATCTGTTGGAACGCACAGATAATTTATATGCCTTTTGGGTTAGTGAGTGTTCACTAGCAGTACAGATTTAACATTATAAATATATATGGGGGTGTGTGTGTGTGCATGTAAACAGCAGCCTGTGGGTGCTATTGGTGAGAAAGCCAATTAGTGTGATAAGACTAAGAACAAACACTGAATGTCTTAAATTGTGCTGTCTTGCCTGCTTCAATTGAAAACTTCCATTCTTTATTTTTTCCAAATCGTTTATCTATAAATAACTTTGGGGAGTGATTTAGGGATTAACTCCTCTTCTCAAAATTCACCTTCCTTACAGCCCCTCCACACCCTCTATGCATGAACAGGGCCATTTCTCTTTCATGCCCCACTGTATCTGTGGACCATACTATCGGTTTTCTAAACTCACTTGTGGACATTTTTCCTCTCTGTGCTGTTAAATAATTGCATGTGGAAAGAGTACAGTTTAACAGTTTAAGTCCAGTCCCAGCAGGAACTTTGGAAGAACTGAGGAGAATGTCAAGCACTTTGTTTTACCCTCTCTCTGTAGAGCTTGCATATTTATGTGAGCCACTGAGCAGAATGCAAACAAAAGCCCAGATAGTTAGCATGTTTTTGGAGTAGTTGTTTTTCTCCAAAGAAGAGATTTAGTATTGAGCCTCCTCTTGGAATTTCAGGGAAAAAAAAAAAAAAAGAACTGCTGGGAAAATGTGCCCCTTTGTGTTAATGTTCCAAATATTTGCCGTTATAAATATATATTTATGAATTACAAAACAATATGATTAATTCTGATTACTTATGTAATCTTTTTTCCAAGTTTGTTTTTCTGAGGTACAGTACGAAGGAGAAAAAGAGAGAGAGGGATTGGAACCGGAGAGAACACATTTCCTCTTTATTTCCTCTTTTTTACTTTAAAATAATCACTTTCCTTGAGAAAAATATTCAAATTCTGACTCAGGGAGGGAACAACTGCAAAGACCGCCCTTCCTGGGAGCAAAGCTTTGATGTGTTTAATGATGAAGGTTCTGTGTCTGCCAGGGAAGGAAAATGATCTGAATAACTTTCCCTCAAGGTTTCTGACATTGGAAGCTCGCTATCCTGAATCAAATCTTTAAAATGCGCGTATAATAAAAATTTGTCCTGTATATGTGTATTACTACATGCTTTCTTAAAATAATTGAATGAAAAATAATAGCTATGAGTAACATTAAAATAACTCAGTGTAGGCAACATTGACAGATGTGTAAAGCAAACTGAGTATAAATCGGATGATGATATAGAATTTTATTCTCACACATGACTGCACAAACTTCCCCTCACTCCTGTAGTCCTGATCATTATCCTACCTGGACGTCTCCAACGCAAGTAACCGAAGATCACAGTTCCGTTTCCCCTCTCGTCAGGGCTCTTTCCTTTGTTTAAGTGTGTGAATTGAAACTGTATTGGGGCAGCTTCCCCCTCGGCAAAGTGCTCATAGTATGTGACAGTAAGAACGACTTGCCTGTGTGGTCTCAGGATGTAAGTGGTCGCCTGGACAACCCCAAGAGCGATCAGTTCCACGTTCACATATACATTTTCTCTCTATCCAGTGGAGTGAGAGTGTGACAGCCACTATAGCTGAAGTTGCTTAAGATGCTGCTTGTCCCTTCAAAACTAATGATGCTTACACTAATAAAATGAGAAAGCCAAAATTGTGGATCATGCAGGTCTGAACAAGCAGTTTGGGGAATAGCGAGTCACACTGTGTCTTCTGTGTCATATATGGGCCATTTCGGCTTGAGGCTACACTCACGTGGCTGTGGGTCCTGATGCTGCGCATAGTCTCCATCTCAACAATATCTAGGAATGAAATTTGCAAAGCGTAGGTGGGAAATGATGATAGCAGTGAAAGGCCATGCAGCAATAGATGTGCTTTCTGTCGTCATGCTGGGAGTTTTCTTGCTTAAACAGGAAACTCTTCTTGTGAAGTAGGCATCCATCATTTCGTGGCTAGGAATATACCCATAAGACTATTGCAGTCCAAAGCATGACTTCTTTTCACGATTCGTGTGTCAGCTTTATTTTCCTCTCTACGGCTGTTTCTCCAAGTGTAAAGCATGCGTAAAAGTATTACCCAATTTATGGGGATGACTGAAAATAAAATGCAGACAAAATATTGGTAAGTAAAAAATATGCTGGTATGTAAAAAACAGTATTTTAAAATTAGCAGCAATTTTAACCTGAACTAGATTTTGAGGAGACGTGACAATAATTGCACGGCCAAAAATGAACTGGTGTTGTGCACTTACATTGAACTGAGCCCTGAGTTGAACCCACTAACAAGGTCTTGAGGTTCTGTAAAATATTGGAGTCTACTAAGAGAAATTTATAATTTTCATCTATCTGAGGATCTCTGACATGTAGTAAAAGAAATAATATTGATTTACTAGTGAAATTGCTTGCATCAATCAAGTATAACGTAATTTTCATGTTGTTGTCATATAAATGATATTTTTATTTCTAAACATTTTACTGTCCCTGACTTAATAAGATGAAAATCAAGAATTTTAGAGACTAGGATTTGTATTTTTTTCAGATGTCAATGCAAACTATTTGTAGTAGTCCGAGAAGTAAAGCCATTCCTTCTCTGTCCTTTGATGCATGTGGCACGTAAGTGATGTAGACTATTTTTCACTTGGAATTTAGCCCATGAAATGTTTTCATAATATGCTGTGTAATGCCTAAGTGGAAATTTAAAAAGTTATTTTGGGTTTTTTTCATCAGAGCTTTTGTCAGCACATGTTGTACAACTTCTATCTAGGAAGAAACTGCTAATTTTTGTTTGTTTATTATTAGTACATGTTTGCCGTATTACATGTTTACATTCTTTTTCAGGAGTTAGTACATGTATAAAACACATCTTAATTCCTGTTTTTTTCATTCCCCTTTTCTTCTCTCCCTCCCCCTGACTCCATCTCTTGATCCCTTTCCCATTTGAGAAAGAAATTGCTAGTTTTATGGCAACATTATCAAGTAAACAAAAGAAGAATTAAAACCACCATAAGGCCAGGAGTGTAGCTCAGTGGCAGAGCATTAAACTAATATGTACAAGGCCGTCGGTCTATCCCCAACACTGCAAAAACAAAAAATTAAACAAAAAAAACCCCAGAAAGCTTAAAACTTTCCACCTGGTTCTTCAGATGCGTCAAAACTAAACATATTTGTTTACTTTTGATGACTCCATAATTGAGTTATGCACGTACAGTTAGTAAGTCCACCTCCGGTGACCGGCTATGAAGGGAAGATTCAAGACTATTCTCAAAAAGCCAAAATATTGCTCTACTCTAATTCTAGGAATCAAACCTGCATTTGAGCTTTGACTCATGTAGACTTCCACAACTTAACTGAGCTCCTTCTTTTCCTTCTGCAAGCCTGAAGAATATTTTATAATTAAGGGAACAGGTGACCTGAGAAGGCCTTTCTTTCAGCGTGGTCCTGCCTCCATACATTTGTGCATACGCTCTGGCTCTGACTGATGCACACTTTCTGTGATACAGGGCAGACAGGATGCCAGAACTGTGGGGAATGTCCCATAGCCAATGAGATCTCTTAAAAAACAGACCGTTTAAAGTAGGTTTGAAGCAATCCTAGGAAATGTGAGACACAGCGAGCTTCTGCCCAGGCAAAAGACACACCCCCCACCCCCCACCCCCGCCTAATTGTCTCTTGCTCAATCCATGGAAAAAGATTCAATCAACAAGTTGCTGAGTTTAAGGTCAAACTGAAATTCTTTTCCCACCTCTTTTCATTTTTGTCCAAGCCAAACATTTCTCTGGCTCTAATGCAAATGCATGGAAGTTTATCCTTACTTGCCCCAAAACCTTATTATTTTCATCTTAAATAAGCATTTTCTGTGCCTGGAGCTTTTAACCCGCATGCAGTGTCGAGTTCCACTGGGTTTTTCTCTCCTCTGATTTGTCTCAATTTGTACCATTTTAGTTTACAGAGACACAAGCCAATGTGCCCAGTTTTTCTTACATCTGCATAGCCAGCTACCAAACTCTACTTACGCAGTTCTTCTCCAGCTACTTGCCCCCAATTTTCACCTCTTCTTTGTGGCATGAGTCCTATAAACATTGCCTAGAAAGGCAAGGTGACTAATTTTATCTATCATTTTCTCTTTAATGTATTCTGACTGGGTTTTTTTTTTCTCACAACTGAATCAACTGTTCTTTCAGAAAGGTCATCTTATAAAATCTAAAACTAGAGGAAACGTAAGAAACAATTTTAGTGAACTTGGGTGAGTCAACGATTTCTGAGATATGACAGCAAGTAAAAAATAGTATATCAGAATTGCATCAAACTCAAAAACTACTCTTTGAAAAAGAAGTTAAGAGAATGAAAAGAAAGGCCACAGAAAGGGAAAAATATTCACAAATCATGTACCTTATAAAAGTGTGGTATGTAGAATACATAACAGACATTCATCTCCCCATATTGAAGAAACAACCCAATTAAAGTTGGTAAATTATTCAAAGGGATATTCTGTCAAAGAAGAAAACAGAGATAGCAGAAAAGTTCATGAAAGGATGCCCAGAATCAGTAGTCTTTAGAGAAATGGAAAAGGATGCAACACCCTTTGGAATATCTAGAATTAAAAGAAAAAAAAACAACATAGAGCAACTGGAATTCTCATATATTGTTTGTAGACATGAAAAGCATTCAAAGACTTTGGAAAACGTTTCACATACGTTATTTTATGAAGTTACATACACAGTAACCATATGACACAGCGATTCTTTTTCTAGGTATTTACCCAGGTAAAATGCAAATCTCTCCATGAATATTTATTATAGATTTATTTATAATCTCTAAAGACTGGAAAGAGCCTTCGTGGTTAAACCATTGGAGGTATATCCATACCAGGAAATGGGATACATGTAATAATAGATCAGTCTTAAATGCTTTATGTTAAATGAAAGTTGGAGATACATAGTTACATACCATAAACCTCCATTTGTATGACACAATTCCAAAACTATAGTGACAGAAAGTAGATCTGCGGCTGGGTATGGGGGGAGGGGTTGATTGCAGAGAGACACTGGCAATTTTGGGTTTTGATGAACAGTTTTATGTCATGATCATGATAGCTAAAAGAGAATTGCACATGTTTCTTGAAATTTAAAGGAAACTTACTAAAGCAGGTGGATTTTAGTGGATGTAAATTATACCCGAGTTTTAACAAAAGGAAAAATAAAGGCCACGATGTTTACATGATAAACACCTTTCATGACTGATTATCATTCATAAATCATCCAGTGGTCACTTCTAAGTCTGGACCTTATCTGACCTCTCTGCAGATTTGGCAAAGGTGGTTATTTCCCTCCCTTCCTGTGCTACTTTCTGTTTTTTGTTTTCATAAATTTGGCTTCAGAGATAACATATTTTCCTTCCACTTCACTGCCTGCCCCTCCACAATCTCATCTGCTGACCCTGGGTCCCCATTTTTGCCTCTAAATGTTGGAATGTGCGTGACACTTTCGGACAGGGAGGTCAGCCCAGACTTCCTGCAGGAAGCGCAGGCTGGAGAGAAATCTGAGGGAAGAGGAAGAGGGACTTTTTGTCTTAGGGTTGGTGAGGTGACTTGTGGAGCTCCTGTGCAGGGAAAATGCAGGGTCTAATGTTTAAAATGAAATTCTAAAATGTCAAGAAGAGAGCCTGAGTGCAGGGGCCTTCGGGCTGCAGGGGCCTGTGTGCCTGTGCAGGAGGGACACCCAGAGAGACCAGAGCCAGGAAAACTGGTCCGCCCACCGCCCCTCGGCCTGGCCACTCCGAGAGCCCCCAACAAATCCACCTTTCTCTGGGCATTTCCAACACCTTTGCGGCTGTTCTTCTGGCTTTATTTTTTCCTTTTATAAAAACACAGCCAATTATCATGCACCTCTGCTCAGAACCTTTCAGTGATTGTCTATCGCTCTCCAAATGAACTCCCTAAGCTGGCCAAAGCTATGACCACCTCGATCTGCCCTGTGATTTTCTGACCTCATCTGTTAGGTCATTAGCACAGAGCACTGTCCTGGTTCTTTGCAACATTTTCTCTCGGTTTTCAGAGTTCAGTTCATTTCGTGTATCCTGAGGGAGACCTCCCCTGGTGACCCTGTTTACAGTAGCAGCCCTCTCCTGCCTTTCATACCACACCAAGTCTATATTCCTTTTCACAGAATAATTTGTTTTTCGTAACACTGATCTGGAATTATCTTGCACATTACTTTTTTTGTGATCCATTTTCTCCACAGACATGTAACCTTCATATGAGCTGATGCTTTATCTGGTTTCTTGCTGTACAGGTAGTATATCTGAAAATCTTCTGTACCTATTAGTCTCAGGCAAACACACACACACACACACACACACACACACACACACACACACACACTTTTCTCCTCTTTTTTCTACTTGCTATTAAATTCTCTCTGCTCCTTCACTCATCCATAAGCAAATTAATAGTAGATTAAACTACACGAAATTTTGAAATTGTCAGTATTTGATCATGTTGGTACTCTGGCCACTTCATACAGGTCAAATTAACAATATTGTATAAAGACAAAACAATAAAAACACATGACTGCACCAAAGACAATTGATTAAGATAATAAAAGTATTTGATAGGAGGAATCACACATCATGATCAGAATATTATTCTACATAAATAGAACCTGGCACTGCCGCTGTGATGTGTCTTCCTTTCCATGAACGTTTGTAAGCCGGTAGAGAGCGACAGGATGCCTGTTTCCTGAGTGATAAAAAGAAACGAATGGATTTCTCAGTGACACTTTGTTAATCCATCACCTGGCAACCACAATGCTGGAGACCAATCCACATTTTCAAAAGTCCACATTCTCTCTTGAGGTCTTATTCAAGTAATATCTGCACGATCTGTGAGAGACATGCATAAAAATCATAATGGGGTCCACTGACACTAGCTTTTTCTGTGTGAATCCAGAGACAGGATTCTTCTTTTAATTTTTCTTTCCAGCACACTGGATATTATGGAATGTAAGAAGTACAAAACTAATGCCATTTTTTTCAATTTCTAACAACTGAAATGTATAATCCCATGGTATTTACACATTATAATTGATTGAAAATTGTTATCAACAGAATGAATCTTAAATTAGTATGCTAGCTTCAATGAGATCTATTTGTACTTCTAAACTTTAGTACTGCTGATGGTTTAATACCTAATAATTTTTATGTTTTAATGTTTTTGCTTGTTTTCACCTTTTTAGTTTTTGGTACACGGATTTATAAGAATATTTTTTATTGTTTTTTTTGTTGTTTATTTGTTTGTTTGTTTTTTGTGCCTGGGATCAAACTCAGGGCCTTGCACTTGCTAGGCAAGCACTCTAACCACTGAGCTAAATCCCTAGCCCCAAGAAGTTTTGAAAGTATAACAAATCTGTTGGTGTCCAAAGCTCATCTGACCTGAGACTTCATGGAGTTGATATCACTATTGAAGTTTCATCAATTGAGCATAAAACTAGGAATTTCTTTCCTTATTCCTTTTCTCACTTTCTCCTGTTGATTGATGTAAATATAATTTATAAGTGTATGTATGTCAGAGTATAGTCTCTCACAGTCTCCATATCTTAATTATTGTACACATAGTCAGACTTTTGAATTTGGCAAGATAATTCCACATTTTGCTGTAAAAATGCCTTTCTTGACTAATAAACCACTGAGGCTTCATTTTGTTGTAACAAACAATACTGGCTGCATATTAGTACCACCTAAAAAGCATTTAAATGAGATAGATATATATAGGTGCCTACAAAGAGCTACTGATTCAAAATTTTTGAGCAGCAAGACTGGGAATTAGTATTCTTTAATATACATTCCAATTGATGATGAATAACCGTACAGAAAAAGAATCAAAATAATCACCTGTGAAACCATCACTCAGATTAATGGGATGTCGCCAGCATCCTAGAAACCCCAGACATACCTCCTCCCACATAGGGATGAGTAGAGTATTTCTCAGAAATTCGTCAGAAGATTCTAATGTATAGTCAAGGCCCAGGACCACAATGTTAAATGCTACTTGTCTCTCATGACAATTTCTCTATTTTGAATGTTTTGTGAGGAATGACAAACAAATAGTTACTAAAGGCATATGGTACATTGGTGATAGCACAAGTATTATTCTATCTTTGTGGTAACCATTTAGAAGAGTTACACTGCATCGTTTTGTATAAATGATGAAGTGAAGGCTAAAAGAGATGGCTTCAATTGTGAAATTGGGGATCATTAAAACAGTGACCCTGGAAGACAAACTCAGGCCAGCACTGTGTTAAAAGGTCAAGCTGAATTAGATGGATTTAGGTTTGATTACCAGATCCACCACTTTCCAAAGATGTAGCCTTGAGTTAGCTGGTTCAGTGTCTTATCAATAAAATGGAAATCACAATGTTGCACGACTCAGCTAATTCCATGTTTCCCCAAAAATAAGACCTGGCTGAAAAATAATCAGCCTTGAAAACTGCAGATCAAAAATGTTAGGCCCAGTCAGCCTATCCTTGCCTTGCCTGCCTTACAAAGTAGCCACCAAGCAAAGCTACTTCTTTTCCATGTAAGTTTTATTTTCAGGGAAAGAGCGCTGCCATAAAGATTATATGCAAATGATTTAGAGTAATTCATAGCTAGTATTATAGCTAGCATTAATCTTTTTTATGGTATCAGGGCTTAAACCCAGGGCTTTCATAGTGAGCTACATCCATGGCCCTTTTTTATTCTGAGACAGGGTCTAGCAAAGTTGCTGTGGCAGGACTCAAACTCATGACATTCCTGCCTCAACCTCCCAAGTGCTGGAAGCCAATGGACCTGGCTCATGGCTATTATTGGTCTTACAGCTAATTCAAGACTCAAGTTTTCCACCATCCCAAACTATTTATAAAATTCTAAAAATACAGAGCCCAGCTTACAGCAACTTGCCAGATCCCTTTGCAGTGAATATTTAACTTAATCTGCAGAATTTGGAGTCATGCGGAGAGGATATCAGAAAGGAGGTAAACACAATATTTATACCAGTACGTCCTCACATCCTGAAAACACAGAAGAATCATTATACCTTGGTCAGGTTAACAATAGACCCACTGATTTAAATTTGGAAGGACTTCAGCTGAAAGAGAGTCCAGATGTTGAAGAAAAACACATGAAAAATCAATTAGTAATGAAACCAGCAAGCTATTTTATAACATGCTTATCTTATATTTCTCTTTTATGGAATGATTATAGATACAAAGATATACTTATGCACACACATATAATCACAAATATACATATCTTTTTCATAGATAATTTTCATAAATAGGTAAGGAAACTGGGTTAATTAAAACAAATCATGAGGATTTCTTGGCCTGGTCCCCAGAGACTGAGTTTACTCAGCTTCAGGAGATTGAAAAAGTCGAGTAATACTCTTGATGAGGAAAATAACATGTCACTCCTGTCCTTTCAGATACCCAGACAAAAGCTGGATACAATGAAATGTGTGAGTTTGAGCCAGGTACCTCTTCTCTGAATGACAGCAGTGGGGGATTTCCATACATCTGGGGATGGGCCCATGAAGTTCCTGCTTCCTAGTTAGCTTCTTTCTTCACCTGACCTGCTCTTCCTTGGAATCCTGTAATTCTTATAGAAATAAAAATAAGAAGAGGAAGAAGAAGAAGAAAGAAGAAGAAGAGGAAGAAGAGGAGGAGGAAGGAAGAAGAAGGAGGAGGAAGAGGAAGAAGAGGAGGAGGAAGAGGAAGAGGAAGAAGAAGAAAGAAGAAGAGGAAGAAGAAGAAAAGGAAGAAAGAAAAGGGAAAATAAAGAAGTAAGAGTGATCACTGATCCCCTTTGCACTAACAACCTCTTTTAAAATTTCCCCAGTTAGATGAGTCTTGTGTGCTAGCAATTCCATAATTAAAACAATATATTTGTGGCTGATACTTAAGCCAAATGGTGACTCCTCACTGTGATGCTTGACATCTGTCAAGTCTTTTAGGCTTCCTGTCTCATGTATAAGATTTCAGTTTCTCTGTGTGATTTACCTTTGAAAGAAGAAGGAGAAAAACTAAGAATGCCCATAAGGCTTCGTTGTTGTTTGTTTGCCTTATGAGTTTTAGTTATGTGTCTGTTAAGCTGGGACTTCTCAGCCAAGCCAACCAGATAGTAGCTAAAGAATCGCAAACTCCCTGTGATGTGATAGTATCGGTGTGAATCTCAGTCAGTGACATCCACTAGCCTAGAGCTTTTAAGCAAGAAAATTCTGATGTGCTCCTCTGGAGTTTATTCAACTTTTTGGTTCTTAAATTTTTATTATTTTTGTCTAGCATTTAGTCTACCTAGGTAAAGCCCTAGAAAATATTGTTTTAATATCGAATATTTGTTCTCAAGTATACTTAAATATGATTATTATTAAATATATAGTCTCATACAGAGAAACCGACAAAATTGTATTGGAGTTGGAAAGACTAATAAAAATTTCCCATTTAAACTATTTCGTTAGATTTTTCACAACAGTATTACATTGTACTAAACTATTAAAATGTTCTATTTCATAGTCCAGGTAATTTTATCTAATCAGTTTGTCACAAGGGTACTGGTACTGGTGGAAGGTACTAGAACAGAGGTGTAAAAGTTGTGTGAGTGGGAGACTAAGGCAGGAGGATTATAAGTTCCAGCCCAGCCTAGGCAACATAACAGTTTAGTGAAAGTTTATCTCAAAACATTTTTTTGAAAAGCACTGGGGATGTAGTCTAATGGGAAGATCTTGGTTTAAGCCCCAGTACTGCCAAAAAATACAAAGTTGTGTGGAAAAGATCAAGTGGTTTTGAAATTGCAAGGTAGTAATGTGTAGTTACTGCTATTTGAGAAGCATAATTTGACTGATTCCTTATAAAATGTGTAATCATAGATGAAGATTTTAGAATAATAATAGTTTTCAATCATTTTAATAAATGTCATTATTACAGTATCTTTGTTAGACATATTTTGGACACAGGGTAGAACTTGACCTGGCTGTGTCTTTGCTCGTGTTTAGTTACCCAAGAATACATCCTCATATTGAATGAAGTTTGAATTGTTGGTGAGTCATTTGAAAAGCAGACGATCACACTATTCTTCACAATTAGGAAATCTGACGTCCAGCACACAACTCAGTGTCCCCAAGGTTCATCCTAAGTCTAAAGCAGACTTTCTTCACTGAGGCACCACAGACATCTCAGACTGGACGATTCTTGCTGTGGGCCTTGTCCTGTGGCTTGTAGGGTCTTTAGCATCTACCACTGGGTGACAGTAGAACCTGCCCTTGTGACACCCAAAAGGCTTTCTCCAGACTTTCCTGGGGAAGAAGCAATTACTTTCTGGTTTAGAATCACTTTTGCAATCTCTCATCCTTCCTAAATAATTTCATAATGAAATTTATAATACAAAATGACTCTTAAAGGTTCACATTTAATATTAGTATATTAGTATATTCTGAACATTCCTATTGCAAGGAACCAAATTACTCTTGTTTAATTTAACATTTGTCAAATATTGTGACGGGAGGATTATCCATTTCTGAGTCGCATCTATTTTAAAATTCTGTACTTCTTTCAAAACACACCAGAAAATCCTGTTAAAATTAGGTGTTTACCCAAATGCTTGTTTCACTTGTAAAAAACACTTGAGGCTTCACAATTTTTTATTAATTGATATAGTTCTGTACTTTTAAATTAGAAAATTCATTAATGACAATAGTCACAATATAAACTAGAATAAACTTGTCTTTTAGCTTATCATTATTGATAAAATTATTTGGAAGGTATTCATCATTTTCTTTTTGAGATATAGGTACTAGTATTATTCTAGTAGTTTTTTGGTTGCGTTTGTTTTTTTTTTTTTCAACCATGTCTCACTACGTAGCCAAGCTGACCTTGAACTCACGAGCCTCTTGCTTCAGCCTCCCAAAAGCTGGGATTAAAGTTGCACACCACCAATGCCGGGTGTCAGAGATAGTCTTCAAATGGTGCAGTGACTTCCCCAAGGTTTTAGAGCTGCAGAAGGAAAGGAGAAATCCCAAGCACATTCTCAGCATGCACACCTGTGGTCATTTTGTCACCTGCCACTTCAGGACACTGTCATCTCTCTCCTGGCGGGGACGAGTAGTGCAGTTAGGATAGGATCACTCTCCCCTGCACATCTGAGGAAATGGCTGGCATCAGATGCTCAGCCTAAGCCCATCACATACCCACAGTGCTGGACTCTGACGGACACCTTGTCTAGGCCCAAACTGTGCTGCGCACGGCGTTTGGAAGAGCCTTTTTGGAGTTTGTCCATGAACCGGGTTGGCCCACTGAGCCAGAGCCCAGGACTTCAGTACCTGATGGAAGGAAAACCGTTCAGTCAGGCCAAGCAGTCAGCACTGTAGATGTGAGGGTTTTGCTGCTGCACCCTTTTCTGCTGTCATGTGGAAAACTCACCTGGGAGCAAGCTAGCACATGTAGGAAGACTGAATCAGAGATGTGTAGAGTGAGAGATGCACAGTAGCAATCTAACTGTCCAAAGCCAGATCTACCTCTTGACATGTTCAGTCATTCAATGGTTCCATTATTGTTCTGCCCATTTCGTGTTTAAGTTTCTGTCAATTGCAGTAGAAACCATTCTTAGCAATACCCCTAAAGTGGAAATAGAAATAAGTGCCAAATCATTTTGCAAGTTAGCTGTAACAGTGGAAAACAAGCTATTTGATTTAAGGTTGTTTTATTAAAGTCTAAGCCACCATGTATTAACATCATAACTTCTAACTTACATCTTGCTGAGTTGATCACCAACAACCACAACTCCAAGAGAGAATAAAAAATAAATAAATTGCAGGTGATATGGTTAGACACAATTAGTATGGCAATTCTAGAGGAATGTTATAGAAAACCAGCCAACAACTAGATAAAATATCTGGAGGAACAGTATGGGTGTAGCTTCCTAAGAAGAGAAAAGTCACAGGGAACAAAGAATTTAGTGTAATGGTATTCAGGAAATTCATCTGAAATTCTTAAAAAAAAAGATATCAGTTACATTATTTTTGAGAAATAGATGAGTGATTTTGCTTAATTATTTAATTTACTGTAGAGAGGTTGGAATCAGAGAAATGATTAAAATCAATCCAATTTTTTTTTCAATTTCTCTGTAAATAGAGTCTTACAGGAATTATTTCTCTTCGAATTCCTTTTCCAAGGTCTGTTGTGTGCAAGAGACACTTTCCTCATTATTCCTGCAGCTAATCATTATTCTAATTTGGGTAGCTTTCGTTCTTTGAAGCCCAGGCAAGTGCATAGAATTAAGATAACAAAAAATAGTTCTTCAAAGACTGTCACATGCCAGTATCACTCTAAGACATGCCCATGGTAGCACTGTCAGAAGTCGAGTTAGTAACTCTTGCCTTAGAGGAGCTATGAAAATAATAGCTACTGGAAGCTTCTCATTAGGACGATACAAGTGGATTCTGAACGATTCCAATTGCATCTTTTTATTGTCTCAAGTTGAAGACTTTCTTTAGAAAGAAAAAAATTAAAAATTCGAGTAAATGGAACATTATATGGCCATCTTCAAATGGAATTTTGGAGAAAGGGATTCCTGGATGCTAATGTTTCCAGAGATGTCCAGAGCAATAATTTGGGTGTTTTTTTTTTTTTAATGTACCCCATGCTGTTGCAATAGCATGACTCAAATACTCTCTATATGTTTGATTTTAATGTCCTTGAAAAAAATCTTACCTTTTACTTCATATTTCTGTTTTACCTAATTGCTCTGCTTACTCATAGTTTCTGTTACTTCATCACTTTGGCAAAGCCCATCGGGGTCTTTCCAGGCTGATTTCTGAAATGTTTAATTTTGTTTCCTTCTGCTAAGTGACTCACTCCCTGAGAATTTTCTTGTTCTGATTCTCAGGAGTTCATTTACTGAGCTCCGCTCTCCCAGCCAGGTCACTTCTCAGGCTCCTCATCAGCCGGTGGATGAGATTGGCTGCCTTTGAGTCTGGCAGCCGACTTCTTGGCCAGGCGGGGACGGGTACAAAGGTGAAAACCTGCCTGGTGCAATAAGATTTTGTGAAGCAATTTATCATCCTAGATTATGTGTCCATGGTGAGCATGGACTGTGTGATATACCTAGTATGTGACATAGCTAGTATTGTTTAGTTCTTGCTAATGCCTGAATTTCATACACAGAGCTTCAGATTTGTCCCTACTGGATGCATTTCAACTGTCACACGCATTGTAAAAGTACTTTAAAAGTAGGAAATCTGCGTCCACTCCATCTACCATCTCCAGAGGCAGTATGAAAAGGCCATATTAAACCCTGCCTGATGGTCTTGGAGACCCTTGGTGAAGATCAAGGTCATTGTTCTAGAGTTGGACTGTCCGGCTATGATAACTGACTGTAATATATAATATCTGGAGAATGTTCTTAATTTCTCTATTCCTCAGTTTCCTAATCTTTAAATTGTGTATGCTTCTCATCTACCTTGTAAGATATTAAGGAGGATTAAATGAATTTACAAATCTAAAGTACTTAGAAAGGCAGAAAATGGATAACCTGCTTTCCTGAATTACGGGTCATAATCAACACCCCATAACAAATGACAGGCTGCCAAGAAAAAAGTATAATGAACCTATTTTATCATAGTTTTATATGACATGGTAGCCTTCAGAATGAAGACTCGAAGATACAAAGGAAACTAGCTGATTTTATGCTTAGGTTCAATGAAGCACGGATGGTAGTGTAGACATATGACTGGATAAAAAGCTAGGAGATGACCTCATGCTGACTGACTAAGTGGGAAAACCCAGCAAGGTGTAGAATACATGTTTTTGACGCTGTTACTCTGAGGCCATTTGGTTTTGGGTAGTGAGATGTTGAATAGGATGAGTAACTCCAAGGGTATTAGCTTGCCACACAGGTTCTTTTGTAGTTAAGAAAATCTGTATACTCCCATTTTTCCAGAGGTCATGGATCATGAATTTATTAGTTGCATGAGATAGAACCAAACACCAAACTTTCATTCCAAGATGAACGCTTTTGCAACGACCTATGTAATTCTAATTTTCTCAGTATTTCCATTTGCTTACACCTCATTCCTGGTATGATTTCTTGTTCTCTTTAAAGTCTTTTGCTTACTGAAAGTATTTTTTATAATTAGCTTCTCCCATGGAAGTGGCCTCAACCAAAGGAGACCTTCTCTTAGAGTATCTGTGGTCCAGATACTCACGAGTGCCCGTAGTCACAGAAGCAAATCCACGACCTTACTGTTCTATCTGGCTATCTCTGCTAAAGGAGAATTGGCAACTTAATGTCTTTGATTTTCTTTCTGAGTTTGTGTACCTCCCTGGCTTCAGTTTGCTATATTTTCTAAAGGACTCAACACTGCTTCATGACTTCTTTATGCTTCTTTGAACCTTTGGCAATGACTAACATTGCTGAATTCCCTGCATTTCTCAATTAAAGTCTCAGAGGGGGTGAACTGCTTTGGCCCAGCTTTAATGCATCACAGTTTCTATACAACTAGCACACTGACCCCCATCGTGGACACCCACTCTTGCCTAATCATGTGCAGAGAGGAGGGAGAAATTTCATCATTTTATGGATTTGACATGAGGCTGATTCTTCCTGCGAGCAGGGACATCGCATTTTTTAAAGGCTCGTGGAATCAGAGAAGGAGTTTTGAATAACATGTTAATACTGTAAAATGAGAGAAAACTTTATTCTTTGGGGCATTGTGTTAATAAACCAGATTTGGTGAAAGAGAAATACAAAATAACAATAACAACAATGACAACAAAATCTTTGTATTCAGTGCTGTCAATTTGGTAGCTTGAAATGGTCCAAGAAGGGAACATTTATGTATTTACTCAATGGAAAATCAGCAGACACTGTACTAGAACTTCCCAGCTTGCACCCTCCATTCTCCCCTGCTATACACCACTGCCTCCTACCCAGTGGTTTCCAAAAAAAAAAACAAAAAAAAAAAAGAAAGAAAAAAAGAAAATTCCCAATACACTCATCCACCAGGTACTAATACCCACATTTATTACTGTAGTGGGAAAGTGGATTAAGAAGGTTGTCTTGGCCTGAATCTCACATTTATCAAGGTGCAAGATCACCGGTCAGCCACATTAGAACCTGAAAAAATTGAAGAGTCTTCAAAATAACACTGAGATTTCTGGAAAAAAAGAGGCATAAAAAATTAAGTAATGTGCATGCAAAAAATCACAAGGCAAGGTTTTTGGAGAATCTGAGATATGTTTTGATCCCTAAGACAAAATGGCACTGGGCAAAGCGGTTAAGACCATGAAAGACTGAAGACACTGAAGAATTAGGTTTCTATTTCTGGGTATATTCTACACCCTAAATAGAATTCCTTATTAAATTTAGCTCAATTCATTACAGTTCTCCTAAAATAAAATATGTATCCACTTTATGTAAGAGAATATAAAAATGTACAACTTTTCTTTCCTTCTTTAGACTGCTAATTTTTACAAACTAAGAATGATACTCTCTGTATGTTATTACTCTCATTTAGTATAAATCAGCTATTAATAACAAATAGAGCACTCAGTCTTGTAATTATTTATACATTCCCCTAAATGCTCAAAAATTAGATCATGTGTGTGTATTCAAGTGAAGAAAATGTGACAGCTTTCAATGGTTACGGCTCATACGTGCCTGTATCTTAAGGCTCTATTGGTTTGCCCCAAGTGATGGATGGACCCATAACCATTCTTTTTCTTAGACTGAGAGTAATGGAGAAAGACTGAACAACACTTTCTGGGAGATTTCTTCTGGTCACCAGTGCAATCATTAGAAGGTCAGCATGACCAACAAAATCATGCTTCTTGAGTGGAGTAAAACCAAAATACAGATGATATAACACTTAGGAGTCTTTTATTGGTCCCAGCTGATGCTAAACAGTGCCAAGATTCACAGAAGTTTAAAGGTTCTTATGTGATGCCACAGTTGTATTTCATCTATTTCATGTTTTTATAAAGTATTGAAGACAAATTCAGAAAGCGGTTGACCTTGTCATAGATTTCTAGCCTCCCCCCAAAAGAGGTATTTTTGTTTCTTTTATATTCTGTATTTTTGGGTTCTCCTTCAAATGAAATAAGAATTTTTTTCTCTTAAGGTAAGGTAATATCAGAGACAGATGGAAACCAAGGTGCAGAACATTCCTTACTTCTACTTTACACTTCTGAGCCTCAACTGTACCTAAACCGGAGGTGGATTTTCCGGCACCATTTTTCATGCTACGGCCCAGTGAAAATGCCACGTATAAAACCAAAGACACCTGCAGTGAATTAAAAACCTCTCATAATCACCTAATGCTGGGAAAAGAGATTAAGACATTTCCTACACTTGTTGATAAAAACTCACCCACACTAAATCAACTAAATACTTTCCTAATAACTCTACGTAATAGAAAATTAGCACTAAACTTACTCAGGCTCTGATGAGAATACCAGACGCAAGTGCACATTCGCAGTGACCTTTTCATTCTCGCTGCAGAATCGACTCCAGGGAGGTTCTTTCATCCTCACACAGTGGCAGAAACACCGCCTCCTGGGGAGGCTGAGACTTACACAAGCTCCCCCGCCCTAGCTAAGATTCTTGCACAAAAGAAAGGTCGTGAAGCCTGCCTACAGGCCACATTCTAAAACTCCGTGCGCAGGCCCCAGTGGAAGCCTGGATTAAGGAGACTGATACACTCTGACTTGCCCTTTCGAACAGTTAAAGAGAAGCACCCCGCGGAGCTTGCGCGAGACCAATATGGCAGACCGCCACCAGCTCGCTTAGGTGGCTACTGTTCGCAACATCTTTGAATCACAATAGGGAATGATAAGCAGTAAGTGTGCACACTTTCTTTCTTTTCCCTTTTTGGGGGTGACAGTGAGACACAATCAAAGGCAAAAGTATTCAGAATGAAGTGATTCATTGAAGGTCATGAAAATGTTATATTTATCAAAATTATTAACGATCGTGTGTGTGTGCATGTGTGTGTGTGTGTGTGTGTGTGTGTGTGCGCGCGCGCGCGTGCGCGCGCGCCGGAGAGCAAACCAAACCTAGGTCCTGGTTTATGCTAAGCATGCTCAACATGTATTCTAGCACTGGGCTACACTCCCAGCCTACTGATAAAATATTTTTATCCTTACCCTCAAATGACGCATTTATCAGTATTTCTAATGTTTCCTTTTGGTTTTTCAACTTAGGGTGAAAATGGTAGTTGGTTATTACACGTTCAACTCATTTGGGAAAAGGATTCAGTTTTGACAAAAATCCAAATGGTAGATACATAGATGTTGTTTGTTCAAATGATAAAATAATATTTGACATACAAATACTCATTGGTTGAGGAATCTAAAAATAACTTACAAGTATTTCAATTACATATTCAGGTCATCAGGGTGATATACTATATAGGCTTCAGCTTTGATAGATCTACATTTTCTAATTGTACCTGTGTGTTCTATTTTAATCACAGCTTAATTCTCTATCTACCTGGGCTTCTGCCTTATACCTGGGATGTTAGTCATCTGTTTTAGTATGAGATGGCCTGAATGGTGACTTTTAAAAATGTCCATGTCCTGATCCCAGAATCTGTGACTTTGTTGCCATATGCGACAAAAGGGAATTTGCAGATTATGATTAAACGAGCCATCTTAAAATGGGCAGATTTTTCTGGGTTATCTGGGTGGACACAATGAAATTCCAAAATTATTATTATGTTTTACTCATGTGTGTTGATCAGAATAATAGATGGGCTTCACTGTAACATTTCCATACTTGCATATATCACTCAATGATTACATCTACCTACTCTCTTACCTTTTCTATATGTCTACCTACACTCTTGCCTTGCCATCTTCCTCCTTCCCTCCCACCCACTTCCCACTTCCTAACGCTCCTGTTAGGCAGAAAATCACCTTAATAGGCCCGGAGAGAGGGAGCTGGGAGCTACATGAAAAGCGCTGAAGACATGAGGCTATTTTCCTCCTTTCCTTTCCTTTTCCCATACCTTCCTTTCTCTTCTCTTTGCTTCTCTTCTCCTCCTTTTCATTCCCTTCTCTTCTAGGTTCTTTCCTTTCTTTTTTTTAATCCTTAGCTATAAATAAGATCCCAATAAGCTTATGGTTTCAAACTTTAGCGTAAATGAATATAACCTTTTTCTGAGCATGCTAAGTCCAGGACCCACACAAAGCTGAGAGAGTGAGGAGTTGGGAAAAACATCAAGCTCTCAAAAGATACTCAATGGAAACATTCCCCCTAGGGAGAAAACAGGACTCTTCCTCCCTCTGAAGTTGCTTAAAGCAGGCTGTTTTCATTGTAAAAGAACAATGACCTCAGAGGAAAAAATGGGTAACCCTTGACCCTTGAAATACCCTGTCAATCATATAGAGGAGACCTCATATGGTGCAGCTACCACCTTGGTGCTTGCCCGCCTTCATGCTTGAAGGTGAAGCCCACCCCAATATGTTACTTTGCATTAAACTTCGCCTATACTCTGTAGGTGATGTGTTTTGTTGCTGTGTCTTGTCTGACATCTTTTGTCAAAGACCCAGAAGACCAAGGTGTTAGTGTCACTGGTTCCTTGTGCTTTAGGGCCTGGCTTCCTGGGGAAAGTCCCTCTTCTAATTCCAGGTTGTCTTTTATTTCTTTGACTCTAGTTTCCACATATGAAAGAGATCGTGTGATACTTGTCTTTTCCTACCTGCCTTTCTTCACTCAGTACAGTGTCCTCCATTTCCACTTAAGAGAGACAGACGCATAGAGAGGAATGGGAGACATTACAGGAGAAGGACAGAGGTTGATGCAAATGCTGGCCTTCAGGAAGGAGCCCAGGGAGGCGGGCAGACACTGGAGAAGGCCAGACAAGGTAATTCTCCAAGATCTTCTGGAAGAAATGTAGCTCTGTGTACACTGTAAGTGTGATATCTGTTTCAGAGTTATGATTCCTAGAACTGTAAGTTAATATATTGGTATATTTCAGTCCACTGAATTTGTGGCAAATGCAAACAAATACATTGCTTAATAGCTTCATTATTAAATCATTATAAAAATCTGTCAGGCAATTTACATAAACTGCATAATTTATTGCTCATTGTTAAAATAATTACTACAAAGTCACAGTTACCCCACCCTCCATGCTTTACAACTAATTAGACCACTATTAGGCTCAGTGAAGATCAGTGACTAAAATATCAAACTATTTATTTCCTGTTTACCCTCAGTGTAATCCATGTTACCTACCTTAAATTATTTGCAACTTTTTCAATTTTTAAAGGTATTGATCTATGATGAAACTTGCTTTATTTAACGTGTTGCCTAGTTTATTGTTGGCAATCCTTAAAACAATATTGGAAAAGGCCTGCAGTGTTGAAATTCTTTATTATTTTGGGTATGCTATGTAGATCTTCTAACTCTTTGTGAATTTTAGGGACTAAAACTAGTAAATTCACATCAAACAAGATTCAAATAACTTTTTAAGTTCCTCAAAATTGATTAAGTTATTTAAAATGTGCAATGGGGGCAAACAAAATAATCTGATAATTGCACCTGTATATTTATTTTAAAAATCACCTAATGATAATGAAACTTTTCACTATTGCAGTGCTATGGTTTGGATCTTAAATGTCCCTCAGTGGTTCATATGCTAAAGCTTGGTCACCAGCCTGTATCATTACTAACAGGCGGTAGAGCCTTTGGAGGCCAGCATAGTGGGAGAAGTTAGGTGGTTGGAGGTATGCCCTTGAGGGAGGGATTAGGAACCTGGCCCCACCCATGTTCTCTGTGCTTTCTGGCCTCCAGGAGCTTAGTAGCTTTGTTCTTTCACAAACTCTCTGTCATGATGCTTCTGCCTCACGATGGGCCGAAAAGCAATGGAGCCACCTGGCCAGGGATTGGAACCTCTGATCCCTTCAGCCAAAATAAAATTTCCTCTTTCAAAGTTAATGTTCTCATGTATTTTGACCCAGCAGTGGAAATCTAACATACATGCGAGGCTTAGAAAATTTCAAGTACTATTTTTAAACATCAGATACAAGTACTCGGGAGTGTTATCCCTCCTAATCATCACTGACTCAAAAATACACTTCAATTTTATTTATTTATTTGTTTAGGAGAGACAATACTTTCCCTAGCGATTTTTGAAGAAAAATTCTAACCACGGACTACATCAGGGCTTTGAAAGGTCAATGATAACATTCTTCTTACTATCAAGGACAGAAACAAACATGGAAAGTTCAAGATGAGTATTGAATTCCTAAGCTTAATCGCTTTTGTGAGGCTTGAGATAAATAAGTTTACTTGTCTTTCCTACTGTTAGAAATACGCTCCCAGACTCAAATTGTCAGTGGTCAGAAGAATGCGCTCAGGCACAGGGCAAGAAGTCTCAACTAGGCATTTTACTTTTGCAAAAGTGATGCAAGCACACCCCACCAATGAGGCAGCAAGCACAGGACAGCTCAGGTCAGCTCTTTTATCCTAACGCAGTAGGTGGGGTAGCTGACCTCTCTCCCGTTGGCTGAGGTGAAGGTTTACAATCTATCCCAGCCAACAGGTGGCATGGGGAGATCAGACAAGTTATTAAAGGAAAGAGCACAGTGGGGCAAAAGGGGAATGTGAAGAACAGAAAATCCCTGCCTCCTGATAAGCCAGCCTCAGATTACAGCTGTGTTCCCAGGGTGTGACCTGAGCAGGCAACTTTGTGACTGGTGTATTCAGGAAGGGCCACTCAGAGTGAGCTAGAGACCGGGATAGAGACAATCCCATTTGATAGAAAAGACAGAGCTTATTGTTTGCCGCAATACTGAAACACTTCTTATAGAAAGTAAACAATTGCTGAAATGTGGAATCATGAATTGAAAAAAATCAGTATGAGTAATTTCAAGAAAGAAAGCAATTTGGTTTCAACCTCAGAGTATTGGCCTTTTCCCATTAAGCTTCCAATGTGACCTGGTGGATGCCATACAGGGACAATGCACAGTTGCTACCTTCAGAAGGACAATAACATCCTAATCACCTATACAATTTAGACAAGTTCTGGGAATAATAATGAAAAAGACACAACACATATATTCCTAGAGTAAAATATTGGTTACTTTTAGGAAACTTGAGTTAATATCCTTACAGGTTAAAAAGTATATAAAATATAAAAATGCATACATTTATGATCATAAAGAAGATACAGTTGAGATTCCTTTATCTGAAGAATTTGGAGCCAAAAGTATTTTGGATTTTTAACTTTTTTCAGATTTTGAAATATTTGCATATATTTATATATAAAATGAGATATCCAGGGAATGAGACCTAAATCTAAATAGAAAATTCATTCGTTTTTAATATTGACCTTATACAAATAGACTGAATGAAGGTAATTTTATGACAGTAACCAGCTGTGAGGTCAGTTGTAAAGTTCTCCATTTTATGGCATCATGTTGGTGTTCAAAAAGTTTCAGATTTTGAAGCATTTTTTATTTTGAATTTTTGGATTGGAGTTTATCAATCTGCACCATTTTGTAATTTGTCATTTCCCTTTCATACAATATATCAATTCTCCCTTAATGACACTGATTTTGTCCTGCTTACCTTGCTACCATGATAAAAACCAAGAAATGAAAACGTATTTCCATTATTTTTTTGAGCAAAAACAAGTTGTATTTAATTCCAACCCAGTTTTTACTGACAGAAAACATTTCACTTTCAAAAACTTGTAAGTAATAAACATCAATTTGAAAGTAAATAATTATACATAAAATGTAATGCAAGTAAGATTCATTTTAATCACATGTGGAGTAAGAAAAGCCCTTGTGTTGGGTGGTGGGTGGCACAGGCATGGTCTGAAAAATGTTGCTGCTGAGGTGCTTCCTGTCTACATCATGTCCGTAGGGAGGTGCTTCCTGTCTACATCATGTCACTAGGGAAATGCTTCCTGTCTACATCATGTCGCTAGGGAAGTGCTTCCTGTCTGCATCATGTGCCTAGGGAGGTGCTTCCTGTCTACATCATGTCACTAGGGAAGTGCTTCCTGTCTAAACCATTCCCTTCAGGTTTTCAACCATTCTGGTCTCATGAGTATTATTCACTCCAACTTTACTTAGAAATAAAGTTATTTATGCATATAGAAACACTTTGAAAGCAAAGCAAGTTTAAAAATGAGAGCTCTTCAAATTATGGGGAAGTGGTACAGATACCCAAGAGCCAAAGAGGGTCATGGTGTCCTTTTACCAGGCTCAATGGGCATTCACGTCACTTCTCATGGTTTGAAGAACTCCCATTTTTAAATTTGTTTGACTTCAAAGTGTTTCTCTAAGGTACAAGCTGAGCATGGTAATGTGAGGCCATCCTAACAGGGCACGCAATTCACATCCATTTCATAAAATAGTCTTTGACCACACTATATTTTCAAGTTAAGTATCTTCATCTGAAACTATTAATTTAAAAGTTTAATAAATGTTGTGTATATTTAAGGTATACAACAATGTTTATACATATGCATATGTAATAAAATGATTATTGTAGTCAAGCTAAATAACACACCTATCTCCTCACATAGTTACCATTTGTGTGTGTGCGTGTGTGCGCGTGTGCGTGTGTGTGTGTGTGTGTGTGTGTGTTGGTCAGGGCACCTGAAATCAACTCTATTAGCAAATATCCAAGACAATAGAGTATTAGTAACTGTAACCACTGCGCCATGTATTAGAAGTCTAGGCTTATTCTTCCTCATAGCTGAAATTTTATAACCTTGAACAATTATCTCCTCATGTCTGAAACTGTTTTGCTGTAACATTTCTTCTCATAGAATATTTATTTTAGCATATTTTTTCATAAAATCTCTGTAGGTGCTATTTGGAAAAGAAGTTATTGACTGAATAGTCTATGTGAGACACTATACGGTGAATGCTAATAGAGATATTACAGAACGTATATATCATGGTCTTCTTCCTTGTGGGATGATTCTGTTGAGGAAACAAGGTAGTATCCCATCTATGCACGATGGCAAATGTGGAAAAACGACAAAATGATCTATGAGCAACAGTGATGAAATTTTAGGGGCACATATAACAAGTAGATAAAAAATTAGACAAAACTTTAAAAGAGTATTCGTAACCTTAGACTCAATAATTCTATTTCAGAGAACTCATAAAAACAGAAATTTAGGTGCATAAAGGATCACTGTTGTATTCTTCTAGCTGTGAAAATGTGGAAACAGTCTATATGTCTAGAGATAATCTGGAGATTTTTTTTGGGGGGGCGATATGTATTGAACCCGGACCCTTCAATATGCTCGATGAGCACTCTTCCACTGATCTGCACACCCAGGCCAACAATATGGCTATTTAAGTAACTTATGGAACATCAATATGCTGCAATAATTCAAAGTCATTACAACTTAAATACTAGTTAACACATACAAAATTCCCTGGACATACTCCTAAATTAATATAAAATCATGCTGTAGTGTATTTAATTAATCTTGATTTTATAAGATAACTCTCAATATAGATTTATTATGTGGGAAATCTGAATAGAAATAAATAAATTGGTTTATTAATAGAAATATATAAATTGGTTAATAGAAACATATAAATTGGTTTTCACTGCTGTAGGTATGAAATATTGAGTGAGTAAGATTTTCTTTACTCTTTTCTGTATTCCCTATTTTGTCAACAATCAAATTATTTTAATATTATTTTTATAAAGGAGACATTTAGTTAGAAGTCATTTTTAAGATCATCTGATGTAAATGAAGACAAAAGTTTGAGGATTAGACGCTAGTAGAAAATCTACTATGATGATAATGGACTGATTAAGGAATTCATGCTAGAAAAGGAGCGCAGTCCTAGAGAATTGTGAAGGCAAAATTTACCCAAATCAAACAGTAAAAATTAGCCATGTGTTCACAATACTAGCTATTGAACATTTATTTTACTTTTTTAAATTTATTTTATTTTAATGGTAGATTTTAGATGTACATAGTGATAACATACATCACAGGGGATTTGTACCTGTACATGATATAGCTTGTTGCTTCTTTTTTTTTTTTTCCATTCCCCTCCCTTTCCCTCACCTCCTCCTCCCTCCTCATTTACAAAACCTTCGTTTCCATTTTTTCTTTCCATTTCTTATTTTCTCTTGTCCCTCAGTTCCTTTCCCCTCCCTTGTTCCGTTTCCCATTTGGGCATTTGCTTCCCTTTCCCAATGTAATACATTTTAGAACATTTATTTTTGAAGATGAAAAATGGTTAAATTCTATTCATTCTCAAATTTTCCACTCTGGGTAGTCAGATATTTCTGAAATCTCCAGCCCTTCTAAGTGTCTTCTGGTCTAAGACTGCTTTTTCATTGTTAAATTCTCTGAAGTGGACATTGTAGAGCCTCATTCAAAATACCTTGTGATGCCGACTTGGTAAGTTTCTTTATTGGCAAGGTCTGCCGCCTCATTTCACTCATGTCCACACCTTGTGTGGTTTTGCTGTCGTCCGGCGATGTGGCTTTAAAGTAAGGTTACTGGTTGCTCAGTCCTAGTTGCATACAATAATTTGTATCTTCTATCTCATCACATTTTATTTTATGAAAGTAAGTACAGGTAGAATTCATTAGATATTTGTAAAACAGTTAACTCTCTTAGTAGGTATATAGGTAGTATTTTTAATTCGAGCCCTTAGAATATACAGATCTGGAATAAAAAAATCAATGTCCAATTTAGAGGGGTTTTTTTTGCTCAACATTTTGAGATACATTAAAATGAATTTGGTGTATATTAAGAACTAGTTTAAATTGTTCAGTGATCAGGTTTTTTTTTTTTAACAAGAATATATTAAATGCTGTATTGAGAATTCATCCGCCCCAAATTCATAATTATCTCAAAGAATCTTTTCACTCCAAGGCACCTGGAGGCCAAATTATAAAGCAGGGAAAGTTTGCACTTAGCATTTCCTTTCTTACTACCTTTCACCTGTAGGAATCAATCTATTACCCTAAGCCCTAAACTATGCTGGGTGTTCATCCCAGCCTGTTACTACTCTCAAGTTATTTTTTCTATCTATTGCACAGAATTCAGACTATACTCCCTTGATAGTCCTGACTTAATGGTAAGTAATTGCTCTTTCCTCCTGAGTTCTGGGCAATGTTCCCTGTTTGAAATGGAATTATTCACATATTTGGTGATTTCCTCACACCACCAGCCTTGCAGAAGTTTTTACTGTTTATATTCTTGCAGAGGATCAGAAGTTGCCTGAAAGAAATACAAATGCTGAGCTAAGTAGACTAGGTTTGAATGTAAAAATGAGAAATTTTCTTTGGGTGCTTACAGCTGAATAGCCCTGATGTGTTTCCATAAAAGAGTAGTAAGGACTCCAACCACAGTTTCGTGGGAAATGACACTGCTTTAAGTAATTCAACTAATGCTACTTTAACCTATACAACTGAACTTCCACTGCCCAAGACATCACAGATACGAATTTAAATTTCCTCTAGCTCACCGCTATTCTTGCTCTTCTTGCTTTTTCTACTGCAGTGAAAGCAAAGTTATCCCAAGGGATCAACACATCATTCTGTTCTTGTTGGATCACATCTTTAATATGTTTTGAGTTTTCCATTTTTTGTGTGGTGTTGTTAGTTTATTTTTAGAATTAAAGCGGTTTAGAGAGAAGAAAAACACAAGGGCAGCCGAGGCTACTTGTGAAGAACTAATGCAACCAAGTAACATTAATTTTAAAAGCAAAAGGGGATGACAGAAGCACTGATAAATGATCTAGATAAGCTTCCTTTACTTGGTAGAGTGACCTCTGTCACTAGCTGAAATGCTGAGAACTTTATGTTGCGTTGGTGCTTTGGCCTCATTCTTCCTTGCTCCCCTCTTATTATCTGTTTGGTTTATCTTGTAAATTAAACGTTACCATTGGAAACTTGATATACATGACTGTAAGTGATCTGCGTAAAAAAGTGACTTGGTTCCCAAATTTATACTTTGGCTTGAAGTGTCTCTGTGGAAATCTAAAGGTCATGTTATGAAGAAACAAAGGCGCCCTGAACAGGACAGAGGACAACTGTGTGCAGATTGACGCTAGAAAAATTCCTCCCGGTCATGAAAGTTTCAGCAATGTGCTAACTCACAAGATAAAGACAAAAACAAACACAGACAAAAGCCCCAAATAAACAACTTGAACTAAATGAACTTTATTACCTGAAGATACTCAAAGGCATATTGTTAATACACTAAAAATGCAGTTACTCTTTTACTGAAAATTCTTATGCTTTTTGGCACTTTCTGAAGTTGTAGATTATCATGTCTCTGGCTCCCAAGATATATTCTTGTAGGCAAAGAAGTTGATGTGCAGAAAATGTGAAGAATTTGGCCAAAGTCGTTTAATAAATTAATCAGATAGGAAAGAAAGAGCAAAGACCAGGCCCATCTTCAAATCCTCAGCAGAACTCCAACCAGCCATGAATTCTGTCATGTGGAGTATGCTTACACACATTCTTACAAACTGGAAAATATATTTTAAATGAAGTCTATTACATTATTTATATATGTATTTTAAACTCTTTATTTTAAAGTAACTGGAGACTTAGATGCATATTTGATATCAATTGTTCTTTCAAACAGAAATCAGCAGAATCCAAGTACAGTAGTTCAAAGTTGCTGTGACTCCCTCATCACTTGTGTTGTCTGAATCAAAAATTTTTTCCACAATCTTATCCAATAATTTATATTATTAGAAAGAATGATAATAACATACCTAAATAAAATGTTCCTCAACCTACACATGTAAACACTTCCCTATTTCTTTCCTTGTGATTTAGAGTTAAGTATTTATATAAGTCATTATGCTTGGAACTAAAGTTACAACAAAGCAATATAGATGGATATCCCCCTCCATTTCTGTTTACTTGCTAAAGTAACATTTATTTATATCCTTGAAAAGTTCCATAGCCAAACAGAGTAACTTGTAGAACACTTGGTTTTTCGTTGTCTCAATTCTCACTTATACAACAGCAAACAATTGGCTAGCACAAGTTAAATGTCAAATAAGCAATATAGGAAACAAAAACAAAACTTAAAGATGTATGCACTCCTATTCTTTTATAAAATAAATTGCTATAAAACATGCAAGATTTTAAAGTTCCACATGGCGACCAGCCTGTATCAGATGGTATGGAATGTATAAGATAACCGAGCCTAAGTTAGAGCCCTCCCTTGGGACACACTGTGTGATTTAAAAGAATCATTTCACCATGGCCATTGTTTGGCAGTGGGGTAGATATTGGCATTTGCAGCCGGATAATTCTTCTTTGTCGAGTCTGTCTGAAAATTTGCGGTATGTGTACTGTCCCTTGCTCCTGATAGCAAAGGTCAGTAGCTCTTTCCATTTATCTTGACACCATTCCCCTCCTCTGAGCTCTAACATTTTGCAGTGAATTGGGTAGGTGATAGCACCCTGGTAGACAATCTGTTTTTTAACCATGAATGCCTCTTAGTTCTTCATTTACAAATGAGACTTCTGGTTCATGTATTAACTTCCTTTGTTTCGAATTTTTCAAATTCTGTACAGCTTGCAATGTAAAGTAAAATCACAAAGATAACCCACGTAAAGGTTCTTCGTGCTGTTGAATTTTTAGGGTTTTATTTTTCTCACCCCACAAAGATGACCATCATGTGTGTATGTTTACTGGACACTGGAGCAGGGGAAGGTGTACAGCCAGGTGTGAAGCTTAAAGCGGATGAGGCACTCGTACTACTACTGTGCCACCCTCATTTATAGAAATCCTTCTTAACTTTCCATGTGCAATACAAATGTCAAGTCTGAAATATTTCCCTTCTTTCTCTTCCTTTCCTTCCTCTCTTACTGAACTGAGACTGTGTATGTTAGGAAACTGGGTGATAGCAACAAATTCTTTGCATTACCCAGCAATTAGTCTGAATAAGTAAGGTTAGTTTTTATCAAAATCAACTCCATAACTTACCATGTGGGCCTAGGAAAGACAACTGCTTGTACAATAATGTATTTCTCAGCCACATATATTAAAAAGACTTGGAAGATTATCAAAACTTCTATGAACTACCCCAAACAAAAGAAAAGGAATTATGACTACGTGCATAAAACATTATTTTATAAAGTAACCAGAGAAATATTCTGAAATTTGAGGATAAGTTTCTTCTCTCCAAAATCAGAAGGAGATTCTGTGGCTCTCTGTATTTTTCAAGGAACTCTTCGGTGTCCCTCTTTTTCCCAGGTGTGGGCTTCTTTCTCTGCCTTAAATCCTTCTTGTCCCAATAAAATAAAAAGCAATAATTGCTGCAAACCAAAGCTAAAATTGATCTTGGGTAGCTTCCTTCAGTTGTTCTCTTTTTCCTACTGGGTTTTATGATTTCGTATCCAATTTGCTTTGTGAAATTTAATTTTCATATTCAAAGGCGTTCTCATTCATTTTGTGATTGAACTCCATCCTTTCAAATGGAAAGAGGTTGGGTAGAAAACATAAAGGCAGGTGACCTTTACCCAGTGATAAAATTGTGAGGGAGATTTATGATCTTAAAAGGATTCCTGTCTACCCAGATGGCAAATCCCAGCATCTCCAGCCACTGCCATGGCCCTGTTTCCTTCTGCCACACTGCTGCGCTGTCTTGCTCAGTATCTTTCAATTGACAGGAACATTTACAAATGAAACCCTTACTAAGGTGAAGGGAAATGCTTTTCTCCTTCAAGGTTTGAATTTAAGAACCTGTCTTTCCTCATAACAGCTGATGACATCTCTAGAGTCTAGGAACAGAAGGGAGAATCCATCTGTTGGCAGGAAGAGGAAAAGGATGTACACAAGGTACCGCGTATTTGCAATTCATTCCAAATACTGGAGACAGGAAGAGTTTGAGCTGAGGTGTCAATGCTAAGTGTCTAGCTGCATGTTCTCTATTACTGCATGCAAAAGTCACATTTAAGAGTGAATTTAAGAGATGACACTTTGAATAGTCACTTTTATTTTCCCAAAGTTGTTTTCCAGAAGAGTCTAATTTATGATATTAAAACCAGGGACAAGTTAGAAAAGTTAAAATATACAGTGCACATTTAGTCTGTTCCCACTATCATTTTACATTCCCTGATGCAGAGAAAAATATATATTGAAATATGCCCTTTAAATTAGAGTCTTAAGATATTTCTCATTCTATTTCTGGTGCTTCAAAAATATTAATTTTGTTTTAGGAGAAAACTGTGCATAGCAGGCCCACAAAATGAACGGAATCAGCAGAATAACCTGTCTGGCTACTGTGTATCACAAGTTCATCATTACCTAAAAAACTGGCTCTTGCGAGCTGCCTGGCTTGGATCATTTTAATGATGTGTTACAAAATATATCTGAGCTGCTATAAACAATCTCCCCTTTGTTTAAGAAGAGAGAGAACAAGAGCAAGTAAAATGCTTCCTGTTGCAAAGTGACTGCTCTTGAGAACAATTCACGTACTTTTTACAGTGTCCCTCTTTGGCTCACTACCAGCAACCGCCGAGTATACACACACCACACGTGTCTGTCTCCTCAACATGGTTACTGAAATCATTTTTATATTTCACTCTGTGTCTGAAAAATTATGATTCTCTAAAACTTGTCTCACTTGTATTTTAATGTGAAAAAAAATGAAATGGCTTGAAAACACTTATGAAGAATGGAAACTTTGGCTTGTCAGGTTTAACATAGTACAAAAAGCACTGGGTTCCTTTGTCTTTAACGCTACAATCTTTGGGAAAATCAGTTAAAAAGTATAAATGAAACCAATCACATATATTAGGTAGAATTCATGTAAATGAATGTGTATTTGGCACATTCCAGATGCTCTACCACTGTGGTTGGTTAAATCTGACTTGAAATCTGATTCATTGTTTACTATGGGAATCAAAATAGTTCAAAGGTTTGGACCCCAAACAAAACAAATCATTAGAAAATTCCAAAGGACGCAGACATAAACACACACACACACACACACACACACACACACACACA
>PVJO010010446.1:0-64254 GCA_004026905.1 Hystrix cristata
GGATAAGCAAATCTTTTATATAAATGCCATAGTACTTGTTGAATTTCCTTTATCCAAGATGTTGGGACCGGAAGTACTTCAGATTTTGGGTTTTATTTTTTTAAGCTGCATATACACAATTATGAGGTATCTTAAGGATGGCACCCAAGTCTAAACACAAAACTCCTTCTATGTCTCACATATACTTTTAAACAGAGCCTAAAGGTACAGTCATATAATATTTTTATTGTGTTGGCATTTTGACTGTGACATGCCATGAGGTCAGATGTGGGATTTTCCATTTGTGGTGCCATGTCAAGGCTCAAAAGAGTTTTGGTGTATTTCAGATTTCAAAAAAAAATTTTTTTTTTTAGTTGGGGTCTCGCTATGTAGTTCAGCCTGGCATTGAACTCACTACGTAGCCAAGGCTGGCCTTGAACTCATGGCGATTCTCCTGCCTCAGCCTCCAGAGTGCTGGGATTACAGGCATGTGCCACCATGCCTGGCCTCAGACTTCAAATTTTGAAATTAGGGATACTCAATCTGTATTTGCATATACCCTATGAATATTTTCTATATATTTTAAATCATTTCTACATTACTTATAGTACCCAATACATTGTAAATGCTATATACATAGTTGTAATATCCATTTTTAGAGAATAATGACCAGGAAAAAAGTCTATATATATTCACTATATATAGGCACATTTTCATCCACATATTTTTAATCCACAGTTGGTTGAATCTTAAGAATTCACACTATGGAAAAAGCAGTAGTATGGCAGCATTTGTGTGTGTTTGTGTCTGCATGCACGATATATATATATATATATACATATATATACATATATACGTATATATACATATATATATACATGAGAGAGAGAGAGAGAGAGAGAAGGAGAGAGAGCAAGAGGGAGGGAGGGAGGGAGGGAGGAAGGGTGACTGGGGCTTGGGGATTAAACCCAGGGCCTTCATATTTAGCTACATCCCCAGCCCTTTCAAATTCTATTTCTCTTTCTTTTGAGACAGGGTCTCACCAAGTCACTAAATTGCTCAACCCCGACTCCAATCTGCAGTCACCCTACCTCAGCCTCCCAGAGTGCTGTGATTACTCGTGCACCACTTCCGGCTCGCAATATTTTGAACAATAGGACAGACAGCAATTATGATGGTCATTAGGATGACAGCAATGAGTCAAAATTTAGGATTAACTGGCTTTGTTCAAAACAGCCTCAAGGCTAGTGCACATATGGTGTATTCTAACCAGATGAGCCTACGTGAGAGCATCTTAGTCAAGAGTCTTCCACTCTTGCTGTTACTCTAAACAGAACACTGCATGGGCTGTGCTGCCAGGTCCTCAAAAAAGATCTGGCCAGATGGGTGTGACTTGGTTCTGAAGTGTTCTGCTGAGTGGCTGAAAAGAAAGGAGGCAGGATAGTGAGTTAATTTGAAGGAGGGGCATCCTTCACTGTAATTTGGGACCCCAGGTGACCTGAAGGATACAGTTTTCTTTCAATGAAAGTTGAAATTCTCTTCAGTAAACAAGTAGTAACCACATCCCTAACACTGTCTCTTCATGAACAAAAGGTTGTTCATGAAGGATACTTTGTACTACTTCTATATATAGTGATTATGTAAGTCCTATTGCAGCTGAGATGTAAGTATCTTTGTAATTTAGTTACCTGTTTTTTTCAAATTCCCAGCATTTAGCAGGACATTCAACAAATATTAATCACTTAATTCATGTTTAGTTCTTTGTGCTTTTTCTATTATTCACTTCTCATAGACCTTCTATTTTCTCCTATTTTTACTTAGCACACAACTGATAATTTTTGTCTGTTTGTGTGGTGAGGGGGACTGAACCCAGGGCCCTGAGCATGCTGGGCAAACATTCTGCCTGTGAACTAGTCCCTACCCACCCCCTCCTCTGTAACAGATTCTGCCCCCTGGTGCTGGGGATTGAACTCAGGGCCTTGCGCTTGCTAGGCCAGTGCTCTACCACTGAGCTAAATCCCCAGCCCCTGTAACAGACTTTTTAAAAACAGCATTATGATACATTTTGGATGAGGCTATAAAATGGCACATAAAGTAGTGAATTTTTTAAAAACCTGGTATAAAAGCTGTTTCTAGAGCTAAGGAGTTTGGAATGTCATATTTTCTTTTTGTATACTAATAAAATATTTTAAAAATTCAAATGCTAAATATACCTCTGACATTAGAATTTTAGAGCAAAGAAAGATACTATAAACATATCTATCTCCAGCAGTATGTTATCCATGCAGATGTTATAACTTCAAGTGTATCTCCTCTCACTATGTATACTTACTGGCTTTCCCTATAATATTATCCCATAATATCTAAAATCCATTTTCTTTTCTACATTTTACTCATAAATCTGTCAATAACATCTAAAAAGCAACATTAATTAACTATGGCTTATTTGTATCAGTTCCTCAAAAAATTAAACATAGACTTATGGCATAACTCAGCAAGTTCATTCCAAGTACATGCTTAAAAGGATTAACAATTTTGAGCAGGGACTCAATATTTATACGCTCATGTTCCTAGCAGCCTTATTCTTAATAGCCAAAAGGTGGAAGTAACTCAAGTGTCCATCAACAGAAAAATGAATTAAGAAAAGTAGTACATACACTTACTGGAATACAATTCAACCTTAAGAAGGAGGGAAATTCTAGACACATATATGGACCTCAGAGACATTATGTTAAGTGAAATAAGGACAAATACTATGTGGTTCTATTTATATCAGGAACACAGTATAGTCAAATTCATGGAAATAGTAATATGGTGGTTGCTAAGAATTGGAAGAATAAGGATTATTGTTTAATGAGTACAGTGGTTTAGTTTGTCAGAATGAAAACATTTCTGGAGATGGACAGTGCTGATATCTGCATAACAATTTGCATGTGAGTATACCTAATGCTACTGAATTCTACACTTAAAAACTGCTAAAATAATAAATTTTAGTTATGTGTACTTTACCACAATACATAAATGCACATGTAGAGTTTGGGGATGTAGCTTAGTGGACAGCATGTGGGTAGTATGCAGGAGTCCTTGAGTTCAATCCCCAAGTACTACAAAATCAAACAGATTTTAGTTCAACTAAAGATTTAAATAGTTCCAAAATCAAACAAAAGTTACCACAATTTTAATAAGGCAAATAAACCGATAAATCAAAATGACCATAGCTTCATATTACTAAAAATAGCAAAATAATCCATTAAAACAAAATGGACTCAAGATCAAATGACACAGAGAACTTGATTTCTTACATATGTGTTGGGTTAGCCAGGATAAGACAATGCTATATTATATTTAAAGAAGAGAAGGATTTTTTTCAGAAATTTGGAATGAGAAATGTTAATATTTCAATTATCACAAAATTGATTTACAGATTTGCCCCAATCTCAATCAAAATCTCTCAGCAGGATTTCTTATAGACATCAATAAGCAGATCTAGAATTTATTTGTAAAGGAGATAGGATAGCTGAAATGATTTTGAAAGAGAAGAAAGAAGACTCACACTGTCTGATTTCAAGACTCACTATAAATCACAGTAATCAAAACTGGTTTTGGCAAAAGAATGGACACACAGTACAGTGGAACATAGCGAGAATCTAGCAAGGTGTCCAAAATATGCTTAAGTGATTTTTAACAATAGTGCAAAGGCAGTTCAATGGAGAGAGTTGAATATTTTCAAATGATTGTGCCAGAACAATTGGATCTACAAGCAAAACAAACCTGATCCACAGCTGAAACTTATAAACTTTGCTTAAAATGGACTGTAGATTTAAATGTACAACCTTAAAATAGCAGAAGAACACATAGAAGAAAATCTTTAAGATACTGGGTTAGACAAAGAGTTCAAGGCACCAAAATCACTGTCTTTAAAAGCAAAAACTCATTCTGGAAACTTCATCAAAATTAAAGTGTATTCTTTGAAAAACCTCAAAGGAAAAAAAACAAGCAATGGTTGCTGAGAAAACACAAATTATATATCTGACAAAGGACTTGTTTGTACAACATAAAAAAGAGCTCCTAATGATCAATAATTAGGTCCAGTGGAATATCAAGCCATAAAAGGAATGAAATTTTGATTCATGTTATAACATGGATGAATTTTGACAATATTGTTCTCAGTGAAACAAGACATAGGAGGACAAATATTATTTGGTTCTACTTATGTGAGATACTTGTTAGAGACAGTAGAATAGCAGACAGACATTGGGAAAGAAAGGAGAGGTATTATTATTTAATGAGTACAGAGTTATTGATGAGATGTTGCAAAAGTTTACATCATGGTAATGGTAATGGTTACATAACATTGTGATCTATTTAATGCCACCAAATTGCATACTTATAAATGGTTAAAAAGTTACATATTGCGTTATATGTATTACTTTAATTTTTAAATACCTCAGGGGTAAAGAGGACAAATGAGCTTTTTAAATGAGCCAAAATTTTGAGCAGACATCCTGCCAGGAAAAACATACAAATAACTGATTAGCCCACAATGGAAAATGCCCAACACTGTCATAAAGAAAATACAAATTGAAGTCATGTGAGATGCCGCTATATATTTATAACAATGACTATTTTAAAAAAAGACTGGTGGTATCAAATGTTGATCAGTATTTTTAAAAAGTGGAACTCTCATATGTAGCTGGTGGGAATGCAAGACAGTACAGTTAATTTGGGGAAAAGTGTGGCAGTTTCTTATAAATCTAAGCTTAAAAAAACCATGCAACCCAGCATTCCACTCCAAAGTATTTATCCAAAACAGATACAAATTTATATTCACACAAACCCTGCATATAAATGTTTATTGCAACTCTTTCCATAACCAGAACAAATAAGCTGAGTATGGCGACCAATGTCTATAATTCCAGCACCTGGGAGGCGAAGGCAGGAGGATCTCAAGTTCAAAGCCCAGTCCGGGCAATTTAAGTGACTTAGTGAGACCCTGTCTCAAAATAAAAAAAGGGTAGGGGATACAGCTCAGTGTGAAGGACCTGGGTGTAATCCTCAGTGTCACAAGAGAGAAAAGAGAGAAAGGAAAACCTGAAAATAAACCAAATGTCCTTATACTGGGGACAGGTAACCAAGTGGGGTGCACACATGTAAGGAGTCATCAAAATATATGGTGAATTTTTAAATTTAAAAATGTACTGTAGGGCTGGGGATTTAGCTCAGTGCTTAGAGTGTTTGCCTCGCAAGCATGAGGCCCTGAGTTCGATTTCCGGTACCAAAAAAAAAAAAAAAAAGTACTGTAGTAAAAGACACATTGCCATTAATCCTCCTCAAAATAGCCACTTTCACTTAAAGCACACATCCATCTTGCCACTTTCTGAAGTAGCTCTGAAGTCCTCTTTCATGGGTATGTTTATGACATGTGATTTAGTGCCATCCAAAGGAAAGTCAGGCTTATAAAAACATTACAGTGTGCCCCCATCCACCTTATTCACTGGATCTGGCTCCTTGCAACTTCTGGCTCTTCCCCAAAGTCAAAATGATTATGAAAGGTAAATATTTGCAATTGATTCAGGACATCAAAACAGCCAAGACAACGTAACCTTCAGATGCTTGTGAAAGAGCACCTGCAGAGCTGGTTCAGAAAGTGGCAGGAATGGTGGGATAAGTGTGTTCAAAGTGAGGGGGAGTATTTTTATTATTATTATTATTTATTAATTTTTTTGTTGTTGCTGGGGATCAAACTCAGGGCCTTGCGCTTGGCAAGGCAAGCGCTCTAACCACTAAGCTAAATCCCCAGCCCCAAGGGGTAGTATTTTTAGGGCGATTGAAGGTATTATTATTATTATTATTTTTTTTTTTTTGTGGTGCCGGGGATCGAACTCAGGCCCTTGTACTTGCAAGGCAAGCACTCTAATCACTGAGCTAAATCCCCAGCCCTATCTTTTAAGAATTCTTTTTTTTGGTGCTGGGGATCATCGAACTTAGGGCCTTGCATTTGTGAGGCGAGCACTCTAACCACTGAGCTAAATCCCCAGTCCTAAAGGCATTATATCTTTCAGTGCAGTAAATTTTTAAAAAACAGTTAAACACTCACCATATTTTTCAATCATATGTTATAGAATAGGATTTGGCAACAAATAGGAATGAACTATTGACACAAGCAGCGGCATTAAGAAATCTCAAGTGTGTTATTATAAGTGAAAGAAGCCAGATTTAAAAGGCTACATTCTTCGATTCCATTTGTATGACATTGTGGATAAGGCAACTGTACAGGTGAAGAACAAACAATAGTTGTTAGTTCTGGTAGTTAATCTCGATTGTCACTTGACTGGATTAAGAGACTACTTGAGAGATGACTGGATTATGAAGGCAGTAACCTCACCTATGATGAATTCATAGCTGAACAGGCTAGTAGGAGGCAGGGTCTAGCTGGAGGAATTTGGTCATGCGGACATGACCTTGGGACCTGTATCTGTGCCTGGCCCCTCCACTCTGGGCTTTCCTCTGCTCTCTGCTTCCTGGATGCCACGGAGTGAAGCCACTTTCCCCCACCATATCCTTCTACCTTATTTCTGTCTTGGAGCAAGTCCTAGAGATAAAAACCTCTGAAACCAAGAGCCAAAATAAACCTCTTCTTCTTTATGTCATGGGTGTCAGGGTTTTTTCTTTTTAACATCAGGAGAGCTGACCAATACACCAGTAGTTACAGTTGGGGAAAGGTTGCCTATAAAGCAGCAGAATGAGGAAAAGTCGGGGTGATGGAACCGTTCTGCATCTAGACTGTGGTGGTGATTAGACAATTATATGTATTAGTCAAATTTTGAAAATGAGTACGTTTTACTATATTTGATTAACACAAAAAATTTAAAACCACATATATGATAATCAAAGTTTGATTCATAATGATCCTGGAGAACTATTGTGATTAGAAAACCATGAATATACTACACAATCAAGAAACCCATTAAAACAGAAGCTGCAGAGTAAGTGAAGAGATGTACTTATAAATATTATGCCAGGCATTATAATATAATCTTGCACCAAAAATCTTCTTTCAAATATGCATTAGTAAATGGATCACTATACTACTGCAAAGATAAACCCAAAGTTATATTTTAAATACTACAGAATTATCACTGTATGATAAACTAGGAGACATACTTTGATTAACAAATTTTGCCAAGTGACTGGTCACTATGTCTGATAAAAATAAAAAGGCAGTGAAAAAATGCCTTGCTATTAAAAATCTATGGCGACAGGGAGTATGTACCTCTGGCAGAGGAGCTGAAAGCAAATGTAGAAACTCAAAACCATCAAAGTAAAGCTGCTTGTCCTCCTAACAACTGTCACGACTTCATATACATGAAATCTTACTTGGACATCTTACCGACCAGAAATGTTTTGATGTCAGCAGCAATCATGGATTTCTACATGCTTGCTAAATAACCAGAGATTTCGATCTCCACAAATTATTATTACAAAGTTTTTCTGTTAAAGACCAGACTGAATTTACAGGTGATCATACTTTGCACTTACAAAATGTATTAACTATAAAGAACTTATGTATTTCCTCATTCAAACTGAAAATTTGTCCTTGGATTTGTAAAGATTTTAGACACTTTCAAACCTCTACAATTCTGTTAGCTCAAAGTATTTCAGGAGTTTTTATAGCAATTTAGTCATAGAAGAACAGATCATATCATTAAAAAGATTACAGCTTATTTTCATTATCTATTTCCGTAATAACAAGAAACTATAAGACCTGTTGAGACCTACAGTTCAGGCAGCTGTCATTATCAGTGGTATTTGACCTTAATTCACTCCTCCCCCCTGCAAACACACCATGGCTCACGTGGACAGAATGCCAGAATTTTAGAATTCTGTGACTGGAAGACACAAGAGAGAATTTTTGGAGAATTTCTATGGGCCTCAATTCTCTGAGATTTTTCATTTTTATAAGCAAGAGAATTGAGGCCCATAGAAGCTAAGTGATAAAGGCTAGATACTTAGATACAAAAAACACTTAGCTAAAAAACTGTCTGTAGTAGGAGAGAACCAGAGCTAATTCAAATACGTTACAACCTTCAGCAGATTCTATACCTCTCTTACAAGCTTTTTTTTTTAATTTTTTTTTTTATTTTTGGGTGCTGGGGATGGAACTCAGGGTCTTGTGCTGAGCTAAATCTGCAACCCCAGGAGTTTCAATTTAAAACAAAAATAGTTAACAATTGTTCTTTTAATCCATAAACTTCTAGTTGGGTAATGGAGACAGGAACCCCTGGCAGAAGGAATCCCAGTGTTGCCCTGGCTACCCCACGCACACGTTCTCTGGGTTGGTGGAGGATGTGCTCCCTAATAATCCCACTAAGGCTCTTGGGCTTCCCTGATTCAGGGGAATAGTAGTGGTTTTTTTGTGAAGCCCCCATGGCACTAAAGTGAGCAAGGATGTTGGTAAAGATGAACGTTTGTACTGAACTTCACTGTTAAACCAGCCTAGTACTTCATGTGTCTCAACCCACAATAATTCTACCAGACAAGTACTATTAGCACTCCCATCTTAGAGCTGGGGAAACTGAGGTACAGAAAGGTTAAGTATTTTCTCCAGTATTATTCAGGTAGTAAATGGGAGAGCTGGGATTAAAAACTCTGACTCTACAGTGTAGCCATCCTGCTGAGCTACCTCAGAAAAAACAAGTGGCATGGCTGGGGATTTAGCTCAGTGGTTAGAGTGCTTGCCTAGCAAGTGTAAGGCCCTGAGTTCAATCTCTGGCACCAAAAAAAAAGAAAAAAGAAAAAAAAAGAAAAAAGAAAAAACAAGTGACACTTCGATATTATTTTAAATGCTAGGTGCTGTTGCTGAGGGCTTTCCAAATACTATCTGGTTTAACTTTCATAATAATTCTATAAGTATGTACTATTATTATTAGCCCCATTTTATAGATATGAAAGCTGAGGTGCAGGTTAAGTAATCTGTCCAAGATGACACCACTGGTAAATTGGAGACCACACACACACACACACGCATGGGATAGGGATTGAACCCAGGGCCTCTGCACTGGGCTACTCCTCCAGCCCCCGCCCCTTTTTGAAAAAAAGAGATAGGGTCTAAGTTGCTGGGGCTGGCCTTCAATTTGTGGCCACATGCCACCACACCCCACAAGAGGCAGAATTTGAAACTGGGGAATCTGGCTGTAGAAAATTCCATTAATTTTCAATTTTAGCTTTTTTGTTGATACAGGGTCTCACTATATAGTCCAAGCTGGCCTTGAACTCACGGGGAGCCTCTCACCTCAGCCTCCTGAGTGCTGGGATTTCAGACATGTGCTACCACGCCTGACTGATTATAGCTTTTTGCCAAAATTTGTTCATATTGAAAAATCTTAATTCTACTTAATCTGCAAAATGTTAAATAATATATAATGTAAAAGATATTACTTGAGTATGTTTCTGGCATGATAAATTATGTTTGCCTCTAGAATATACTAATAAAATGTATATTTCAACGGCAATGTGTTTGCCAGTTGAAATCCTTGTAGAGATTACCAAAGTTTTATTTATATTACTGCAAAAACTGTATTAGTTCAATCATTTTCTTCTGAAGATATTTATAACAACAGATTTAAATTTCACCTTAAATATCATTCTCCAAGATTATGCCTCATGGAAATACGATTTTCCCAACTGAGAAATTTGATATTGCAGCTGTGTTTGTGCTATTTTTTGGCAGGGAGATTTTAGATACTTATAAACTTTTCAGATATGTTACAATAGACATTTCTGGGTCAAACACATTCATATAAGAATTATTAAAATATATTTAGTCTTACTAGGGGTTCTAAGTGTAGCTATAATATTTATATTTTGTATGGAAGCTTATAAAATCACTTAATATTCTACTAGGGATGAAACCTTTATAAATAGAATTTATTAAAATGCTATTTTTTGTAATAAACACAACACTATTAACTGACAAGTACTTGGCTGTAAGGTATGCACACAGAGTTGATTTCTCTGTGCTCCTTTTAATACCTAAAGATGTGAATTTGCAGGGGCAGTCAGAGTTAGTGATTTAGTGTTACTGTAAAGAACCTATAATTATTCATTTTGAGACCTTCTCTGGTTTATAAGAATAGTGAACTTATACTTTCATCCTTATTAATGATGAGTATAACCATATTAAATATTGATATGTACTAAGATTTTTTGGTGCCATCTTTCCATTGATATCCTATAAGCTCTACAAGGATAAATAGAAAAATCTTATCCGTGGAGCATAAGTAAAACATTTTCAATGGTACCAATAAGAACTAGCAAAAATAAAATATGGCTAGCATAGTGGGCCATGCCTATAATTCCAGTACTCATGAGGCTGAGGCAGGAGGATTGCAAATTTTGAGCACAGCCTGGGCAATTTAGTGACTTAGAGAGACTTATTCATTTTGTCTCAAAATAAATAAAAAGTAGTGTGGGAATGTAGCTTGGTGTGAAGGCTCTGGGTTCAATTCTTATACCAAAAACAATAACAAAAACCAGCGACAACAACAAAAAACCCAGTGAAAATGATGATATTTAATACTCACATAGCCATAACTATAAATTATTCACTCTATTACATAGTAAGCAGATATGTTTGTGACAAAGAAAATCATATTGTAGCCTTTTAGGGCTTTGAACCAAATCTCTACCCTCTTCTGCAAAAATAAATTTTTTTGGCAGTACTGGGGATTGAACCCAGGGCTTAACCACTGAGCTATATCCTCAGACTTTTAATCTTTTTATTTCGAGACAGAGTCTTGCTAAGAATAGAAGTTACCCAGACTGGGCTTGACATTTCATTCCTCCTGCCTCACCCTCTCAGAGTGCTGGGATTACAGGTGTCTGCCACCACAAGCTTGCAGATAATTCTCTTCTGGAGACACACTTCCGTCTTGCTGCTTAGCTCTGGCTAGGGAATGAGTACTTAATCAAGGGCTGAATCAGTGCATTAGAGGACCACACTAACTGAGTTTCTTTTCTAAAATGGGTGTTATCTGGGCCAACCCATTAGACTGTATGTGTCTGAGAGCAATTTATTATTACATGGAAATGACATACAAAAAGAAATGGAAGAAAAGCAACTGCATGAAAAGTCCATTAATAGCAACTCTTCCTCCCCTCAATCGCATCTATTATCTTATAAGGAGTTTATCAACTGATTGAGGGGAAAAATCCCAGGTCTTATTTGCAAATAATTCTGCATGATATGCTTTTATCAATTAGAGGTGGCTGGTTACATTATTACAGTCCCCCAATGCGAGGGGGCCCTGTAGGGCTGCAGCAGAAGGAAATAATAGTTTGGAGCGATTTGATCATCCATGTTGTCTAAGCTGAAACATGAGAGAAGTATAGATCTGCACTGATTCATGGGTGGTTGCTGACATTTGAGCTGGGTGATCAGGGACTCAGGACAAAGACTGACAGAAAAGGCTGTGAGAGTCAGATATAGTGGTGCACCCCTGTAATCTTAGCACTCTGGGTGGCTAAGGCAGGAGGATCGAAAATTTAAGCCCAGCCTAGGCAATTTAGTGAGTTATTGAGACCCTGAGTCAAAATAAATACAAAGGCCTTGGGCACAAAAAAGGTCCGAGAGAGAGAGAGAGAGAGAGAGACAGAGAGAGAGACAGAGAGAGAGACAGAGAGAGAGACAGAGAGAGAAAGGGAGGGAGAGGGAGAGACAGAGAGAAAAGAGAGATATGAGGGAGAGATATGTGAATGTACCTTTCAGAATGGGCAACAAAGTCAGTAATATTTGTGTCCTATTCAACTACTCGCCAAAGGGCATCACTTGAAGAGGAAACTTTCAGTAATTAGGTAAACAAAGTGACTTACTCTCTTAGGCAGTCACTTTCCCTCACCACCCTAGTGCTTTTTCAATGCACATAAACGGTCATGTTGTTCAGAACAGAAGCCCTGTGTGGGGTCAGCAATGTGATCCTCTCACCAAGGCTGATCTTGTAGCCTTGCTACATTGCTGTTGCCGAGTGCCTAACCAGCCAAAAAGACAAACCAACACCAGGTCTCCTATTGGCACCCTCCCTTGGAGGAACAAGGCAGCTACCTGGGGCCTGGTTGATGATGTTGAAACATTTCTATCACGGAAAGGGACAGAGATCTCTTCTCTAGAATGGATACATATTCTGGGTATTGATTTGCCTTCCTTGCCTGTAATGCTTCTGCTGACACCACTATCCATGGACTCATAAAATGCCTTATTCATTTTCACTGTACTTTGCACATTACTTCTAATTAATGAACTATTTCACACTAAAGGAATGGGCAATGGGCTCATACCCACAAACTTCACTAGTCACACCATGCACTCTGCTCCACAGAAGCAACTGGCCTACTGGAACAGCAAAATGGCTTACTGAAGACTCAACCGACTTGCACACATCCTGAAACAATATGGCATTGTCTTGCAAGATGCAGTGTATGTTTTGAATCAGAGGCCAGTATGACATTCTTTCTCATAGCCACAATAAATACAGGAACCAAACTGGGTGTGGTGGTACACGTCTGTAATCCCAGCACTCGGGAGGCTGACACAGGATTATCGCCACAAGTTTGAGGCCAGCCTCAGTTGCATAGTGAGTTCAAAGCCAGCCTGAATTACAGAGCAAGACCCTGTCTCAAAAAACCAAAACCAAACCAAACCAAACCATCACAAACAACAAAAAAGGGCAAAACAACAACAAAATAGGAATCAAAAGCTCAAGAGCTGGAAAAAGGATTCTCTTCTCAGTATTAGACCTACTTGCCTAACTTTTGTTTCCTACCTGCACAACACTGAATTCTGCTAAAGTGGAGGTCTTACATCGTAGGGCTGAGACGCTTCCTTGAGTCCTCAGCAACAGTTCTATCGAACTGAAAGACAGAACTGCCACTTGGATACTTAGCGCTCCTCATGCCACTGAACTAACAGCTAACTAATGGAGTTGCTTTACTGGATGGGAAGACTTGACTATAGAGGTAAAACTGGGTTGCTGATATACTTTGGGGGTAAAGATGACTATGTCTTCGGCCCAAGGAATTTTTTTTTTTTTTTTGAGCTGGGGATTGAACTCAGAGCCTTGTGCTTGCAAGACAAGCACTCTAACCACTGAACTAAATCCCCAGCCAGGAGTTCTTGAGAGCACGTTTTAGTACTTTGACTTGGTGGCAAAACTAGCATCCAAACACCACCGCAAGAAATTCGACCAAGACACAGTTCGGCCTATCGTATCAGTACAAACACTGATGTGACTTTGTTCATCTTGGCTGGTAATTTTAGCAACCAAACCAAGTCAGGACCACTGAGCACTCATTCACAGACTGGCTTCATTCCTGATGGGTGATGAAGGAACGGGTCACCTCACCGGGTAAAGAACTTAGCTTAGGTTCAAGAAAAAGGAAACACAAAATACTGGGGAAAGTTACAACTACAGTCCCACAGCGTAATCCAGAAAGGGCTGCAGCAGCACATCTTCCTCCTGGCTTATGTCTGTGAATGCATGTGTGCGCATTTGTACACATGCCCTACTTTCTTCATTTTTCCTTTTGTTACTTCTGTCCTGTTAGAGGTTAACTTCAAAATTTAGCCTCCACCTGATTAGACTAACTGAGTTTTAAAATTCACACAGTGTAGAGATGAGTGGGCCGCATCGTTCTCTTCTTCTGGAGGGGCGGGCGGGAATGTCTTTATCCACTTGATGGTAGAATCCAGGGGGAAAGATGGAGCTGTCGTGTCGTACACAAGTTCATATATGTGTAGAAGAGTTTATGTGGCTGCTGAGTAGTCAGAGAAGTTCCTTCTCTGCCACAAGCCCAGCCTATGCTCTATCCTTACAGCTTGGTGACACAGGAAGAGTATCTGGCTAGATGAGCTTGCTGCTACGAGCTCTGCCAGTAGAGGGTGCCATGAGGAGACTGCAAAGCTGAAGAAGGGACTTACTTCTTTGTGATATGCTTCTTGGCTTTTTGTTGCCTGCCAGTCTTCTTCCTGTTCCTTGAGTATCACCGCAGCACAGCAGCTTTTATCTTTGGCAGAAGGGGAATCCAGTTAGTGGTTTTCCCCACATTTGCAGAAAGAGCTTTCCATGTCCTGATCTGGGATGCCAGCCCTACAGAGTCCATGCTCCCTCTTCAGAGGCATGGAGTAAACCCTTGAAACAGTGTTTTCTAAATGCTTGCTCAGTGATGCTCACTAATGCATCCTATGTCCTGGGTTTAGGGAAGGTGGATGGGAACCAATATGCTAGAAGTTACCTTTAAGCTAGTGCTAGCTGGGTTGGAGTAAAGATGCGGGAAGAATGGCGCCCTAGTCAACAATGCTGCTAGCTATGGCCAGACCACAGGATGGAATGGAGACCTCTTAGAAAGGAGCAGGTAGCAGAGGCTGGAGATGTAGCTTGGTGGTTAGAGTGCTTGCCTAGCAAATAGAAGGCCGTGAGTTCAATCCCCAGTGCCAAAAAAAAAAAAAAAAAAAAAAAGAAAGAAAGAAAGAAAGAAAGGAGTGGGTGGGGAAGGGGAGGGAGAAGAGAGGAGAGAGAGGAGTTGAAGAGTAAAGGGTACTTAAGGAGGCAAGGAGCAAACTTTAGAAAAAGGGTCATGCTGTGGTGAAATGAAATTCAGAGACTGACAAACCACCATTAAAATTTGGTGTGTTCGCCCTGAGCTCTTTCCTATGTTTTTCATACACTTTAGTCTCTACTGTATATTTGATTTTATATTCATAACATAAGGATTCTCGTGCTACAAATTCTTCATCAATACTGTTTTTAATGACTGCCTAAAATCCAGTTCTTCAGGGGCTGGGGATTTAGCTCAGTGGTTAGTAGTGCTTGCCTTGCAAGCAGAAGGCCCTGAGTTCAAGCCCTAGCACCAAAAATAACCAAAACGAAACAAAACAAAAATCCAGTTCTCTGGTTAGATCACAATTTACTAAACTGCTTCTGCCCTGCTGGGCATGAAGGTTATTTTTAATGTTTCTCAAAATAACTGCTATGACTGCCTCCAGAGAAGATTTTTATGAGCTTCAGGTTGTTTCTCTAGGATATATCCCTCAGAGTGGAAGTACTGTATCAATGAGTTGTGGACATTTTCAATCTTTTAAATCTTTATTTTTCCTTAAATTCTTGCAGATCCACAATTCTTTGCCCACAATCTCATAAACCCAAAACACTGAAAATTGAAGGTTTTTTTCATATTTTACCTTAGACATATTCATTTAGCAGCAAAATTTGAGTAGATTTAATGTAATTTATAGGCTTTCATTTTCCCACTTAGAGTGAATATTTGTTTTGATTAGGGTCACTATCTGAGAAACCTCTCAGAATTGTTAATTATGTAGTATTTATACTGTACTGCCTGTTAAAAAAATCCCCATGTCTTACTTACTGACCCTAGCCTGCAAGGGTCCAGATAAGGATTGTGAATAAGGTACAGGAATGTGCTAGAGAGGTTAATTTTCAAAATACCTGCTGAGATTTGGAATTTTTACACAGATATTATGGAATGGAATGTGTCTGTCTCCAAATTTATTATGTTGCAGTCTTAAAACTGTATTTGGAGACAGGGTCTTGCAAGAGGTGATTCAATTAAAATGAAGTCTTTGGGGTAGGTGCTACTCCGGTGACCAGTGCCCTTCTTACAAGGAGGAGAGCAGGACACAGACACACACAGATAGAAGACCATGTGAAGACAGCGGGGTCATCTGCCCACCAAGGAGAGAAACCTCAAGGAAACCAAGGCTGCTGACATCTTGATCTTGAACTTCTAGCCTCCACAACTTTGAGAAAATAAATTTCAGCTGTTTAAACAACCCAGCCTGCTACTTTCTTAATAGCACCCTAGAAAACTAATACAACTGCTAATGTATAACTTTTATGCCCCCCCAAATCAGTAAAGGTATCACCATTTTGCAAAACCAAAAGGAGACACACTAACCAACTGAAACCCACAAAAATCAACCTTATAAAATGTGTTTGGTTTTATTATTACCCCCCACCTCCCGTCTCAGTGCTAGGGATTGAACCCAGGGTCTCCTGCGTGCGGGGCAAGCATTCTCCCACTGGCACACATACTTAAGCTACTATTGCGATACTTCATTTCTAGCTCCTCTCAGGGAAGGGTTGTAGCTCATTTCCTCCTTAATACCGCCATTTTTTCTCAAATACCAGTTGATAAACAAGGTGGCACTTCTCATTGCAATTATTAGCTACTGTTGCCTAGTAAGTATATTCAATTATAATACAATAGTATGCCCTTATCTGTGGTTTCTGCCCTCTTGTTTCAGGTACCCACATTTGTTCATGATGTGAAAACACTAAATGGAAAATTCCAGAAATAAATACAAGTTTTCAATTGCACATCATTCTGAGTAATGTGATGAAATCTCACACCACCCTGCTCTTGACATGAATTACCCCTTCGTCCAGCTCATCCATGCTGTACACTCTCAACTGTACGATAGTTACATAGTAGCTGTCTGGGTTATCAGATCACCTGTTGAAGTACCCCAGCACCTGCACCCAGGACTCGAAAAGTCCTTATCCAGTTCAGCCTAATACTGTGTTGTCCAGCCTGAGTCATTCACCTCACTGCGTTTCATCATGTAGGCACTTACATCATCACTTGACATCATCACAACAGGGACTTGAGGGGTATTTGTATATCTTTTATTAGAGTGTGTTGTTACAACTGCACTATTTCATCATTTTTATCATTAATCTCTTATTGTACCTAATATATAAATTAAGTTAATCACAGGTATGTATAGGAAGAGCATAATATATACAGGGTTTAGAATCACATGCGGTTTCAGGCATTCACCAAGGGTAAGAGAGACCACTCTATATAGTGGTTTTGTTTTGTTATTTTGGTGGTACCAGCGATTGAACCTGGGGCCTTGACACTGAACTACTACATCCCCAGCCCCTTTTATTTTCTGATTTTGAGAGAGAGTCTTGTTAAATCGCTAAATTGCCCAGGCTTGGCTCCAACTTTGATCCTTGGGCTTCTGCCACCCAGAATGCTGTCACTATAGGTTGTAGTCCCACTACAGCTTCTACCACCACTCCCAGGCTTTTATAGTTGTTGTTGGGTTTGCCTAATGAACTCGGGATTAATCAGAACAATTGGGGGTCTCTGGGATTCCATAGTCTCTCTTGATGTAAGATGAGGCTCTCAAATCTTTTCATTCACATCCACAGAAAACAGATTACTGTTCGTCTGTGCACAGGACCCCATCCATAGTTTCAGTAACTTCCCCAGTCTCTCCTATTCTAGGAAGCATATTAGAACACCAGTGGATATTATTATGTCAATTACCTAGGGATTGATTTAATTTTTAAGAGGCGAGTCATTAGAAAACATCACTCTTATTAAATTGTTAAAACTTGTTAAACAGCTTGCGGCACTTTACAAGTGACCCTAATGAATTTTATGTCTAAGGTATCAAACTCTGCTAATGTACTGAAAAGACATCTGAATGGATAAGAACCTGGACTACTCCAGTGATAAAGATCTTATCTACTCTCCACTGTACACTCTTCCAGGTAATAGGAAAACAGTTTAAGGAAAGTATGTGACTTTTAATGGAGAAACAGGAGTAGCTCCTAGGTTACTTTTTCCACCCAAGCCTAGTACAGGCAGAGATTTTTCCAAAAGAAATGCCAATAAATAGGAGGTTGCTGGTACAGTGCAAAGACATGGGCTTCTGTCGTCCACAAAAACAGGTTCCTGGCTCTTCCACAAGGACTTGAGGAACTTTAAAGTTCAGTTTGAAAGGGTGATATACATTTCACCATTTATTGACCATCCACCCCATGCAATGCGCTTAACAGGTTGCAAATTTCAGTACCTAAGATCTCCTAATTCAAGAATTGTGACACAACTTAATTTGTTCATGCTCAGAATACTGAGTGTCCAACATGTGTCACAGTTACAGGAGTTGGAGATGCCGTAATTGAGATAAATGTTCCTGCCCTTCTTTTAGTTTATGATTCAGAGGTATAGTTTCCTTTGTAGTGGTGGATGTTATAGTCTTGTGAACTGGTACTTGCAGCATTAGGGATTTTTAGTGTTGCAGTTTTGATTCAAAATACTTTGTTGGGCAGGGATGTAGCTCTGTGGTACAGTGCTTGCCAAGTGTGTGTGACCCTTGGCTTAAAACAAACAAAAAAAACATAAAAACTTTACTGTTGTCACTTTTAGAAGCAGAGTGGTTTCTGTCTAACCTCCTTGATGATTCTTCCAGATGAAGAATTTTAAAACATTTGTGGGGTGGGGGGAGGCTGGGGATTTAGGTTGGTGGTTAGAGAGCTTGCCTAGCACAAGTCCCTGAGTTCAATCCCTGGCACCAAAAAAACCCCCAATGTACTGGCTGGGGATGCAGATCAGTGATAGAGTGCTTGATTTATGAACATAAGGTCCCAGGTTCTATAGCCAGCACTACAAAAACACGTCTTAAACTTGGAAGGGATTTAGTTGTGATACCTTTAACTGTTTTACACATGAAAAAAATGAAGCAACTTATAAGTAAATTTACCCATTACATTACTAGGAGATTAAGAATGGGCTATGGGGCTGGGGATTTAGCTCAGTGGTTAGAGTGCCTGCCTAACAAGCACAAGACCCTGAGTTTGATCCTCAGTACCAAAAAAAAAAAAAAAAAGAATGGGCTGTGGATCTTTTTCTCTTCTGTATTTTGCTAATCACATCGTTCATATTTTCTGAGTTTCTTTAATCACTGGTTCTGAGACCCAAAAAGTGATATTTGTAAAAAGTACAGATGGTACAAAGAGTTCAGAGATCATGTCAACTGGGATGATTTGGTTAATCAGAAAGCATGGTGTAGTGAAAGACTAATAGGATACCTGAGCTCTAATCCTGGCCTTTGCATTATGGAAAAGCCATTTAACCGGGGCCCTAAATACTTTGTTTTTAAAATGAAAGATTAGACTACTTGATAAGAAAATTTCCATAGTACTTTGAAGTCTTCAAAACATACATAAAAGATTTACGAAGTCCCTGGCTAATAGTGCGCCACACAACGGAGCCACATAGATGCCATTTGATCGATGAGGAATTTGAAAATTACAGAAATTACGCAAAATCTCCAAAGTCTATCAGATAAGGGGAAACAAGTTGAGAACACAGGCCATCTGACTACATACACTATTTCCTTTGTTGTTTGGCTATACAATTATTATTTGAGGGCCTGAACTTGACGTGAACTTGATATAAAAGAGGGGCTCCCGGAAAGAAGGATACAAACAAGACAGACAGAAGAGGGAAATACTGTAGCTCAGGCAGAAGTAAGCCTGTGCGAGAAGGAAGAAAGGGTTCAGGGAAGGGAATGGATTTCATTTTATCAGAAGCCAGCTTTCTGATGGGAGATAGGGAAAAATGCATGGAAGGCCTTGCTAATTCGGTCTGGATAAACCTGGTGGCATAATGTTACCAGCGTTTTATTTTTAATTCGGTTGCGGATTATCAAATAGATTGCGGAGTTGCGACTGGAGCTTCTGATCCATCAGATGGCTGTTAAGAGTCTAGTACTTACAGGATGGGGGCCTCCAAGACATCGAGGTAATGAGACCTGGGAGGAAAGTGTTCTGTGTCAGCGCGTATGCAAACTCGTTTTTAATCAAAGGGCTATGTGCATCCCTTTTCTTTCAAAAGAAGCTACAGCAGACCCCCGGTGAGGCCAAAAAAGCGCTTTTGCAATGCATTAACCCGGGGTTACACTCCCGGCTTTGTCATTTTCTAATTACATAACCCTTGGGAAGTCACCTAATCTTTCTGGAGCTACGGTTTCGTTTCTTCTAAATTAAAGGTGACAATCCCTACTCAGTGAAGCATTTGCGTGGGTAAAAGCAAGCAGCGTTTCAGGGCACCTGGCAATGGCGCTCAGGGTGGGTTCCGTCCTCGCGCCGGTACCCTGGGGGGAGGGAGGGCGCCGAGAGGCTAGCGGCGGCGGAGATTCGGCGGCGCTTCAACCGGGGTCCCCGCGGGCGGTGCCGTCTGCAGCCGGGCTGGCTTGCGCCCGCGGCCGCGCCTCGGACTGGGCTTGGCGGGGGGAGGTCGGGGCGTCCCCCGCCTCGTCCTCGGGAGCTCGCGGCAGCCCCGCCGGCCGGAGTGCGGGGGAGAGCGGGCGCCCGAGACCGCACCGCCCATCCGCACCTTCCGCCCGCGAACGGGCCGCAGCGCCGAGCCGCGCTGGCCGCGTTTGAAGTCTCCGGCGCGGCCGCCGGTTGGCGCGCGCGGGTCACGTGGCGCGGGCCGGAGTTTCCCCGACAGCTGGCGGCTGCGTGGGCTCCGGCGGCGGCTCGCGAGCTCGCGGCGCGGCCTCCCCGCCCCTCCTCCTCCCCCGCCCGCTTCCGCCCGGCTCCTCACCCTCCGTATTGACAAACACAGCGGCCGCGGCGGCGACTCCGGGCGTGCGTTGGGAGCCGAGTCATGGGAGACAAGAAGAGCCCCACCAGGTGAGCGCGTCGGGGCCGCGGGACCCCAGTCGCGGGCAGCAGGGCCTCGCGCCAGGCTCGGGGTCGCCGCGCCCGCCGCCGGCCCCGGGCGAGGACGGGGGCGGCGCCGCTGGCGGAGCGCTGCCGCGTGAGGGGCCGCCCCACAATGGAGCCGCGATGGCGGCGGCGCGGGCCGCAGCCCGGGTGTCAGGGCCGCGGCGACGGCGGCCGCGTGGGCGCCCTCCCCCTCCGAGCTTCGCGCTGCGCCGGGGGCCTGCGGGGCGGGGGGCGCGGGCTCGGGGGCGGGGCGGGGGCGGGGGGCGCGGGCCCGGGCGCCGGGCGCGGCCTGTGCTGACCCCGCGCTGCGTCGTGTCCGGGTTGTGTCCTGCAGGCCGAAGCGGCAGCCGAAGCCGTCCTCGGATGAGGGTTACTGGGACTGCAGCGTCTGCACCTTCCGGAACAGCGCCGAGGCCTTCAAGTGCATGATGTGCGATGTGCGGAAGGGCACCTCCACCCGGTGAGTGCCGCGCCGCCCCGCCCGCCTGCCTGCCCGTCCGCCCGTCCGCCCGACTGCCACACGCGCGCCCCGGCGGGAGCGCGCCAGGCCGGGCGGGGGTGCGGTGGGCGCAGGGTCACACTGATCGCGACCAGCGCCGCGGCTTGTGGCGAGGGTAACTGAAGAGGCTGTAACGTTTAAAAATTTTTTTTTCTGCCGGGGGAGAATGAATTATTAAGGGAGGTATTAGCTACTGCGATGTAATTCGTGCTGCGGATAGTAATGCCCCCCTCCCCATCAGAGCGGTGGCTGCACTGTTGTGTTAGGGTAGGGAAACCAAGGAAAGAGCGTGAAATCCTTCTTAGGAGCAAAGGATGTAATTTAATTTCAGTCCTAAAGAGAAAAATGTATCTGATTGTAGAATACACACTAGATTAAACTTCTTTTTTTTAATGTATGGGCGTCTGGAAGAGTCACACTGAGGTTTTGTTTCGTGTTTTTATTCCAGGTCTCTAATTTTGTATAAATAAGAGTTAGCAGAGTCCCAGGAATACGTTTTTAAAAGTGTCTAAGTTTCTTTAGTTTCATTAAATGACAGTCTACTAGACAAATGAGATAAAATGATCGCCAAGTTATAACTGTCTTTTTAACAAACCACTTAAATGGATTAAGTGGATAAAAAAATCATGCAGGATATTCAGTGAATGGCATTCTTGATCTCCCAGCCCTTAGAGTTCCTTTGGCTTTATAGGAATGTAACTTTCATTAATTCATTATAATCCTGTGTTTTACAGTTTAATATTTAGATGAGGTACTTATTTTGCTATTACAAAGTCTATTAGTCTAAATTATCATAGTAAACACAGATAAGTTTACTGTTGCTTTAAAAAGGAGACCCGGTGTAATTTTGATGTGAAGTTATTCACTAAAATGCCTAAAAACGAGGCATTCTGATTTTAAACCATTTATAAAATTAAAACTTTAGAATTAGAACTGTAATCTCGGAATTTTAAGATTTTTCTCACAATTTTAGGATTAGCTGCTTTTGACATACTTGTCTTTTTCTAAATCATAGTGTGCTTTTTTTATATGAATTTCCATTTACACTGGATAAAATGTTTTGAACATTTTTCTAATACCCATTATAAAGCAAGCTTTCAAACATGTGCTAAATTCAATGGAAGATGAGATTACATTCTGAAAAAAAAATCACCTACTTGCTATTATTTGGACTCGTGTTTTAAGTACAGTATGTAGAAAAGCAGAGTATCTTTATATAAGGTCAGATTTGGTTTAGAGTATATTTGTGTATCTGTGTTAGTAGTTTATTTTTTTAAAGTGCTCAATAAAAAATATTGAGAAAATTTAAATTTTGGAGGCAGGAACTTTAAGATGGATATGATTACTATAATCTTAATCTCTGGTGCTATATTGTTGCTTTTTGTTGTTTCCTCTCTATTTTCTTATAGCCATTAGAAAAATACTGAAACTAGAAGAGCCTATATGTTTATTTGCAGGGACAGCAAGGAAGGGGGGAAGCTGGTGTCCTACTCCACAGCCAGTCTTGGGGTTAGAGGAACCCTGAGAAGTAGAGTAGGTGGTGGCAGCTCAGAAGAGAAGAAACAGGCCGAATACCTGGCACCTGGAAGAAGAAGGATTATAGTGCACAGGGCAGTTGGCCCAGGACAGAGAAGTGGGCCTACTTTTAAAAGAGGCTTGAGGCCCACATGGGGGCCCTGACATTTTTTTTACCAGTACATCTGAGCTCTTGTAGATCCAGTTTTTAGTGGTGGAAACAGTACTTGAGAAGGACTCAGAGAAGCATTGTCATTTGGATTGAAACGGAAGAGGCTCTGGGCAGCTCACCAGAAGTCTAAGGGACACTCTGTTCCTCAAAGTAAGTGTTCTGCACTATGACCCTCTTAGATTTTTCCTTCCTCTTTCTGAATTGTCTCTTCTCTTTTGACTGTGGCCCTAAATTAAACCTAAGAGCTCTAATTTCTCTGTTATCTGTTACTTTCTTACTGCTTATTCTGAAAGTGAGAGTGGAATCCATGTTTGGACAGAAAAATGAAACAGGACATTGTTAATAAGGCAGATGTTGAATGTAGCACAAAATATTTCCCTCGCTGCTAATGCTAGGATAACAGTTGAAGGATGGAAGAACACTGTTGAGAAGCAAAAGTTTCAGTGGTTGGAAGAAATACTTCTCCATAGCTGACATGTTAATTGGCACTTAGGGTGATTTCAGGGATAGATGGGTGAGAACCAAAGCTGGAACTGGAGAGCTGCGGAGGGTATGATTTGCGTGACTGTTTGTGTGACCAACAGACAGGATATGGATCTCTAGGGTCAGACTGACCTCTGAACTGATTCTGTCTCAGTTGCCAACTGTGAGGCCAAGTCTAGGCTTAGACATTTGAAACATTCTTTTCTTTTTAAGCCAGCAGTGAAGATTGAGTTCATGGTTCTCTCTTTTAAGTGGCTTTTTTTTTTTCCTTTCAAGAATATCTGATTCAAATGCTTTATGTCACAACAGAAGACTATTTCATCTGGCTGTGTCTTTGGCAGGTTCTGTCATTCTGTGGAATGAGGTTACATTCATAGCATGTATACAGAATAAAATGTAGTCAGCGCTTTAATTGATAAATTATATTCTGTAATTTTTGTGCCATTTCTGTGAATTTCAGTTGTGTATTTAGTGGAGTTTTAATTAGTTTAGAAGTGATTTATCTCTTTTTTAAAATCTAGACTCTAAGTAATAAGATAGTTCAAGTACCCCAAATTTTCTGCATTGTGCTTTTGTTAGAAATAGTGATAAATGTCAAACTGACAGGAATTATTTTAAAAAGAAAAAAGAATGCTACAGTGCTCAGTTTCCTTTTTATCTGAAGTTCTTTTTAAGGCAGTGAGTGTCTAAATTTTAGGAAATAAGAACCATCCTGAATCATCAGAGAAAATGAAATATTTAGGGTAATCCGTGTGAAGGTACTGGTCAATGTATGACGACTGAGTTAAGAGTTGTATCTTATTAGCCCTTTATGTCAGAATGGAATGTCACTTTGCTGCTTTAATTCAGGTAGCAAACATTTCGGGATAAAAATGATAGTGCTGTTTTGGTTTTGAGCTGTGATCTAAGTGAGAACCTGTTATATAATACTTAGTCTGTAGTAAGCTTTCAAGTATAACACATACTATTCTACTGATAGTTCCATTAAGTTTCTCATAGGTGTTATTTCAGAGAGTTGTAGAAAAGATGTTACACAGTAGAAAGGGCAGTGGGTCTTATACTAGGGTTTGATTACTGGGCTTTATATCTCATTTGAACCACTTCAACATTCAGCAAGTCTTTACTCAGCATTTTGTACCGGGGCTGAGCTAGGTACTGGATGCCCAGTGGTGACAAATAGATGTTTCTTTGCTTCTTCCGTAAAGCTTAATGATTTTCTTGTCAAATGAGAAGCGCTTTGAACTACATCGAATTTTATTTTATTTATTTACTTTTGGGGGGGATGCTGGGGATCCAACTCAGGGCCTTGTGCTTGTTAAGCAAGCACTCTATCACTGAGCTAAATTCCCAACCCCATAAAGTTCATATTTTGAAGACCTCAACTATTTGATGAAAATCTTTTCAGTATCATTGTCTCTCTTTTATTTTCTGAAAGTTCTAAATTTTTGTTTATTTATTTGAGACAAGGGTCTCACTGTGTGGCTGGCCTTGAACTGGAGATCTTCCTGCCTCAGTTTCCTGAGTGCTATGATAACAGGCACATGGCACTGTGCCTACTCATCATTGTTGTCCTGTCATACTTGTTTTCTGTCTTTTGATGTGTGGCTTGGTACAGTTCTCAAAGAGGCTTCGTATGGGAATGGGAAAAGAGCAGGGCCATCTAAGTAAGTCTGTGTTTTTGAAGTTTGTAGTTCTTGATCTTCCCCAACAAGCTGTAGAACCATCCCAACAGCTGCTTACTTGTTACCCAGAAACTAGTTGTTCTCGGAGATTTCTTGTTCTTTTTCCTTTTGCTTTTATCTTGGATGACTCACACTAACTAGTTCATTGTTCACAGAGAAATTGTGAAAGTGATTAGTTTTGGATAGTCTGTAGTAATGGCTTTTAAAGTGTAGAATGAAGAACTATAAGGGTCCCTGAGCTAATCTAGGAGGTCCAAATGATTTTCAGGGTTGTATTAAGCTGTTACCTGCCCTTTCTTTGTGTTGAGACTTGGAGTGATAATGCAGAGCTCAGGCAGGTAAAACTGCTAGCACTTTACTGTGAATCAAAGTAATGGTGCCAGTAATGCTGTATTCCTTGTAATCTTCACCACCATCCACATGCTGTAGAAATAATGCCTGTTTCACCTAGGGATATCCTTGATGAAGCAGTAAAAGTTACTGGTTCTACTAAATCTCACCTTTTAAAATACTGTATCTGTCAAAACAAAGAAGTACATACAAAGCATTTCTGCTGCGTACTGAAGTGCAGTGGTTTACAAAGGTAAGGCACATATGCTTATGTAACTTACAAGCAGAACTAGCTGCATTTTTCATAGAACATCATTTTTACCTGAAATACTGCCTGACAAACTGTGGCTATTCAGACTTGGATGTTTAGCAGATAGTTTTTTGAAAATGGATGTGGTAGACCTGTCACTTAAAGAAAAACAATTGATAGTATTAGTTGCCAAAAATAAAAATCATCCCAAGAAAAATGGAAAATTTTGAAAATTTATAACCACAACAGAGAGCTTTAGAGGTTCTGAGTACTTTTTCTTTGTTTTTATATGCACATTTTTTACTTTTAGATTTTTGGTTTTTCTTCTGTGTACTTTAAAGACTTTTCTGATAAGCTCTTTGGTGATAACAGTAAATGTACTTTTTTATACTGTATCATAAAATGTGTCAACATTTGAAGGATTTATGTAACTCAGTGAACCAATTTTTTCTGATAATCAGTGTATGAAGTCACAAAACCATGCAAGTTTAATGCAAAGTACAAAATACCAAAGGGTTCTAGGGGAATCTTATGGTTTCACATTTCACATTGCAACTAAATTTTTTAGAAACAATTACTTGTGTTTTTATGAAATATGAAAGAAGAATATCTATACTTATATGAAAAGATTATTTGAATACTTCCTCCCTTTTTCAGCTACATATCTGTGGGAATCTAGATTTTCTTCATATTTTCGGACCAAAACAACATATTGCAACAAATTGAATGCAGGAACAGAAATGACATTCAGTATCTTCTGTTAAGACAGATATTTAGGGACTTACAAAAGCATACAATGCTGTTCTTCACACAAAATTAGTTTTATTTTGGAAATTACAGTGTTTTTTTTTAATAAAAGTGTCATTTAATATGTGATATGTTTTGTTTTCGAAACGAACTAATCAGTAGACATGTATTTACTTATTTTTGATGCTGGAAGTGGAACCCAGGGCCTTGTGCCTGATATGCGATCACTACCCCACTGAGATACACTCCCAAGCTCCTGTTTTTATTTCCAATATAATAAACATAGATAGGTAAGACCCACCTAAAGCTCTGGTAGCTTTTAAGAGTGTGAAGAGGGGGCTGGGGACTTGGCTCAGTGGTTAAAGTGTTTGCCTTGCAAGCACAAGGACCCGAGTTCGATCCCCAGCACCAAAAAAAAAAAAAAAAAAAAAAGAGTGTGAAGAGTTCTGAGACCACAGAGTTTGTGAACTGCTGGTCTAGAGTTTTGCTGTCCTGTGTTTCTACATACAACAAATTGATTTCAGCAGGTATTCTATTTTGCTTCCTTTATTCTTTACTGTATGGAATCTGACTTATAATTAATGACCTAACTGATTGTTGAACTCAGTGGCCTAATCTCTCTCTTCTTTTAATGTCACCTCTATTTTACTTGGTATTGATAGTTTTTGTTTTTAAATTGAAATGCTCTTTCTTTGACGTCTCTGACACTTGATTTTCCTAGTTTTCCTTGTAGATCTCTGAAATCTGTTCCTGCCTAATCATATCTGACTTCTCTATATTCTTTACCTTGTATGAGGCATAAACTCATTTCAACTTTGGTTCTAACTTACCACCATCCTTCATGCACAGTCTTCTCTGGATCATCTTTCAGATCTATTGTTTTTCCAGTTTATGTAGTTCAGAAACCTGTATCATTTCTCTCAGGACTTACTGGACAAATCGATCTCTTCCCCAGAGTGCTGCTAACATTGTCTTTTTTGAAATGTATCTGATGATGTCAGTCCTTGGGTATTAAAAAACAAAAATTAAGACATCTTCAGTAGCACTGCATAAATGACAAGCTCCTGAGCATAGTGTTCAAAGCTATAGTGATCTATCCCTAAACTCTCTTCTTAGCTTCATTTCCTGCTGCTCATCTCAGTCAGTCCTGCTTGTATTAGTGTTCAGATGGTGCTTCTTGAGAGACCTGGGATTGCCCTCTCCTCGCCCCAATTCTGTGTATTTATATATGTATGTATTTGTAATTTTTCCTAGAGAATCAACAAATTGTGGAACAATTGTCTAGATGTTTATCTGCTGTACAGGGCAGAAACAAGATTCTATTTCTAGAAACATAGTTGGACTACTTTGTCCGTAGGTTCAAAGTATCTATGAATTGCTTTAGCATTGTATTGTGTATGATACTGCACATGAATATCTTAACATTTATAGGTGTAGTTTTGGAAACTTGTATATTTGTTAATTTTATGATCTCATTCATAGTCTCTTAAGTTCTATTATTCAGTTATCAAAATGTATGCAGTATAGCTAAAAATGAGTAGTGTGTCTTGACAAAAGTAAATGAATGAAGATGTGAAATAGTGCATTGTATTATCAAATATATTATACTCCTCTAATGAATTTTCAATTCTTTGTTGAATGACTTTAAGGTAATTGTCATGGAGGAAGGGCCTATTAAAAACTAAAATACACTGTACATAGGTTTGTAGCATTTGAGACTATTTCATTGAAAAATAGTTAAACTTTCAAATTTAATAATTGTTTGAATTATTTTGAGTTTAAAATAAAACTGCTACGTGCCTGTAATTCCAGCACTCTGGGGGGCTGCAGCAGGAAAATTGCAAGTTCAAGTTCATCCTTAACCATTTAGCTAGACCCTGTCTCAAAAGGGGTGGGGATGTAACTCTGTGAGTAAAGGCCTTCTCTAGTACTGGAAAAAAGAAATTGTGATTAAAATGGAATCAAGCTTTATGATTGAGATACTAATGTTTTATGTATGAATTTGTATTTTTAAATATGAATCACTTATACAAATAGGTCTTACTGTATAGAAATTAAGCACCTATGAGGAAAATAGTGGAATTTGCCATCTGGTGCTGCTCAAGAAATTGAGCCTGGGGCCTTGTAGATGGTAGGCAAGTGTTCTGTCATGAGCTACACTCACCAGCACAACTTCTTCACTCTTCCACTTGTCCAAGGTCAGGCTAACAGGATTAGCCCCTAGTATCTTTCTAGAACTACATTATCATTTTGCCTGCTTAGCGAACTGCTTATTCTTTAAAACCTAGGTCATGTATCTGTTCCCTATGATATTCTCATAGGCCCATTCTAAAATTGCCTTCTTTTGTGTTTACCTCCTAGAGTGGACTCCATCTAACTTCAGAATTTCCTCATCAGCCCGAGGTTGATGGTTCTTTTCCATAAGGCTTAGTATTTCTAAGTGGATGAATTAACCAGAGAGGGAGACTAGCTCTTGGTTAATGAATGACTCTTAGTTAAAGCTCTGTTCTCTTTCTAGACTCTTGAATAAGTTCCTCAACATCTATTTGAAAAGCCTACTTGTATTACAGCATTTAACATAGTATAGTTCATTTACATAGCTGCATCTGCTTCCTTGCTATGCTGTGAGTTTCTTAAGGGAAATTGGAGTTTTTCTTTTCTTTTTGTTTTTTTGCAGGCCCTTGGCAGAGTACTTGGGAGATAATAAGTGTTCAATAGAGGTTTGTCAAACATATAGGCATTAAAAAGAGTAAGTTATTACTGGGTTTTTAAAAAGGAGAGCTTTCAAAAAATGGTACTTCTGATACAGGATATAATAACTATTTGGAAAAGTGCTGCCTTTGTAGATGTGTAAATCACTAGAAGTGGCAGTAAATGAAATTCTAGAATTTTGCGCATGCTTATGAGGCATACATTGTATGCCATAAATTGTGCTGGGACTACAGAATTGTGGGTGACTCCCAGTTCCAGCCCTATAATAGTCGAATTTTGGCAAAGAAGATAGTATTTGCTAATGAGTAAGTACCAAAGGAGTTGAAAATCAATTTTCTGATGTAGTTCTAGATTTTGAAGGAGACCTAGTCTCAGATTAAGTATGAAATCCATTATCGTGGCCATGGTTAGTAAAACACACCTGGTAAAATGTGCCTTAGCATTGTGGCCCATTTCCAGTTTGACTGATTACCTTTTCCCTTAAGAGTTTTCAACTAAGTGATACTCTCTGAAACAGCTGCTACTTCATTGTTGGTTACAGCTTTTCTCTTTTTGTATACATATATATATGTGTGTGTATTTTAAAAGAACTACTATTTTTAAGATGATAGTTATTATATAACGGAAGTAAAATTTCAGTAGATTGAAATGTTTTTTACCAAATGTGCTTGCCTTGTGTCTAACCTTGAAGGAAGGAAGAATAAGTGAAATATTTCACCTAACTGGAATAGTTTTATAAACTTCCTTATCGAAGAGGAAGGAGTGAAAAGACCAACTGGTAGATAACCTGGATTTCAGTCTAGGCTCTAATACCCATTCTAATTCATCTTCCTCATAAGCCTTGTAGAGAGCAAATGCAAGGCTATTTAGGAACACAGTCTAAACATAGTAAAGCACTACATCAGTGCCTTGTCTGTGAAAAATTTACGTAATTTGGTGTAGATTGTTAAATATACATGTATATAGTACCTTAAAAATTATTTCAGGGAAGGGGATAGGGAGAGTAGGGGGAGGGTAGGGAGAGTAGGAAAGTGGATGCAACTATTGGGTGTATGGAAAAGTCACAATTAAGGTGCATTCATAATATTAAAAATTGCATTTAAAAAAGATACCTCAGTAACTTTTTAGGAAATAAGTAATTTAAGAATAGTTACTGGGTTGGGGATTTAGCTGAAGTGGTAGAGCACTAGCCTACCAAGTATAAGGCCCTGAGTTCGATCCCCAGCATCCCCCTGGCCCTGCCCCCAAAAAAGAATAGTTACTAAGTTTAGTGTCTGTTTCTTAGCGTTATCTCGTTGTTATATTGTTAGTGATCTTCATTATGCTATTCAGGTTTTTTGTTTCTTGTTTTCCCGTAAAAAATCATTGTTGAAAAATGATTTAATTTCTGTAAAGCCTTTATACAGTGACTTACACAGATTAAGTGATCAATAAATGATGTCCATTGGCATTAAGGAACATATTAGAACAATATTTTGTTGGCAGGTTAATTTTTATTGTTGGTATTTTCTGGGTTAGGAATTCAGTGAAAGCAGTATCTTTATCGTTCATGTGGTGCTTCACTGTGTCCATCATGCATTCCTGCAGTGCCTTCCGTTTGCTTATCATGCCATCCAATGTGACTGGTGAGGAAGATGGTCATTTTAGTCACAAAATTATTACTAGAGCCTAGATTGAAACTGAGATCGGCTGATTACTAGGTGAGTTTTTCATCTTTTCCTCTTTGGTAAAGAAGTTTATAAAACTATACTACTTAGGTGAAATAGTTCCTTACTTTTCCTCTTTCTTTCAAGGTGAAAGGTCTTGATAGATTAGCATTTTGTGGGCCATTAAATTTTCATTCAAGGATTTAAATGAAACCTTAAGTTTAAAAAAAAATACTTCCCTTAAATAATTCTTTTACAGCTTGTAATTTTAGTGTAGTAATACTGAAGTGTTATTCAATGTTATGTGATTGTGACTTTAAAAATGTACATTTAACCAAATATTTGTAGAACATCTATAATGTTTATTGGATTTCATGATTATTAAATATTCTGGTTACCTGAGCTACAATTTATAACCATCTGCTTTAAAATGTTCTGTATCCATTTGGTGATATTTATTATGGAAAATTACAGAAATACTGAGAATTTTAGAGCTAGAAAGCCTTTCAGGAGTGTTCAGTCATTTCCTGATCTTTATTACTTTATGCCTTATGAGGGAGTAAAGGAAGAGCTTGAGGAGTTTACAGTCGGATGTTTGTATTTTACTTTTAAAATGAGTTAAAAAAAAAACAAAAAAAATAAAATGGGTTGAGGTCACTATTGTTTGCAGAACCATTCTTTTGGTTTTTTGAGGCAGTTCAGGCTGGCCTTGAATTCACTATGTAGTCCAGGCTGGCCTTGAAATCATGGGAATCCTCCTGCCTCAGCTTCCCAAGTGCTGGAATTACAGGCATGCACCATCGTGTTTGGCTTCAAGTAACACTTAAAACCAGGTACCAAAAATCTGATTAGAAGTATAAAGTGCTCTGAAGTATCCTGAACATTAACTTTTATAATAGAACCATATAAAGTGAGAAAAATTGACAGAAAAAAAGAAGAAACCAAAACAACTTTGCCTATTCTGCAAATTCACCTAAAACTTTACCTCTTTAGCAGCTGCCTCCCTGGCATCAGATATTATCTACACACTGTTGTATAGGCTGACTTCCTTAGTACTTCCTATAAAAGTAAAGTATGATATTGTGTAAAAGCACCCTGATCAGACTATAAAACATGTAAAGATGAAGTGGTTGAATTTGTTATGTCTAAAAACTGTCAATGCAAATTTTACACCACACACACATATCTATGTATATATACATAGATATATACATATATTTGTATATATAATATATATAATCTGTGTCAATTATACTATTACTGACTCTTAGTATTTATTTCACAAACAAAAGAGAGTAATAATATTTACTAGGACTTCTCATAAGAATCACTATATCAAAGAAGTTGGGATATACAGGAAAGTAAATGCACTATAAAATGAACTGATCATGGTGGCACATGTCTGCAATCCCAGCACTCTGGGAGGCTGAGGCAGGAGAATTGCAGGTTTGACTCCAGCCTGGGCAGTTTACCAATTTAGCAAGACCCTATCTCAAAATAAAAAGTAAAAGAAGGGCTGGGGATGTAGTTATTGTAAAAGCTCTAGTTTCAATATGCAGTGCCAAAAAAAAAAAAAAAAAAGACACCAAAATTAAAGTTTGTTAACATTTGTACTTAAAACATGTTAGCTAACATAGGGAAAATAGTCATTTTGTTCTTCATTCACCATCATGTAGCACAGATTTCAACATTTTAACAATTCTTATTTATAAGCAGTAGGTTTACTATTGAAAGCTATCATGATGTTCAATACTACATTTAGGTATTAAGGAAAATTATAAGACGAAATCCTTGAGATGCTTGGTAGCAAATTTAAATTCTATCCCAGGAAGGAAATAAAAAGGGACCGGGCATCAAGTTATCTGTATCTCACACTAACCAGCTGTTGACCTTGAACAAGTCACAATCTTTCCGGCCTGTTTTTTTCACTACCAACAGAATATGAGGCAAGGGCCATCAGTTCCCCAAAATATTGAAGACCCCATCCAGCAGAGTGCTGAACATTACCTGTTAGTTGGTAATGCTATTTAGAATCTTCCAAACATAGCTGAAAATTCTACCAACAATGGTAGTGGAAACCTTGCAAAACAAACAGAAGTATTACATGAGTATTTTTAACATACCAGCTTTCAGGCAGAAATACTACTTTTTATCTGTTTAAGAGATGTTAATTTGGTTAAACTGTTTAAAAACTGAAGATATTAGTCCATGGGTGGGTCTTCTATGGTACTTTTACAGCTGTCTCTCACAGCTTAGACAGGTTTATCTTCAGACTTTGATCATGTATTCCTAAATCTTAACAGGAAACAAGCTGGGCTGTGACAGCTCCAACTTGTTGCTTTGTGTTGTGCATGGTGGCAGTTCCCAGGTTTTCTAAGCCATTCTGCTCCTGAGTGCCAAGGAATTGCAGAAGTTGTCTCTACAACCAAGACTCAACTTTACCTAAGTCTCTGGTGGCCTTGGACCTTCCTCATTGGGTGCAAACTCTTACTCGATGCTTGAGTCAGGCTTGACACTTAGAAGAGGAGATGAACTTGGTGCAGACCATTTGGGATGGCAGGACTCTGGGGACACAACACTGTGAGAAAGTTACCTTAATAGATAGGGAGAGAGGACATGCTTTTTTTGTTTATCTTTTGCCTCCCCAAGGCCTAAAGTACCCTCACTAAATATTTCTAGCTTACCATCCAGACTGTTCTGATTCCTTCATTTTCCTCATTGCATCAACATTTTACTAAACATTTTACATCAACATTTTGCTAAAAAATCTTTTATTAAAAAATCTTTTATATAACCAAGATACATCATGTATGGGTACAGAATTAATGTAATGAATGTGACCATTATATGTAGAATGTACCAATACATGTTCTTGGTTTAAAATTAAAAAAAAAAAATCTTTTATATAAAGCTGAACAAAATAATTCTACCTAGCATTAATGGAAATAACATGGGCCTAGGAGGTGAAAGTTTTTTCTTTAAGATAACTCATGGTGAGAGTGTTACATGTTTATTAAAGATTGTAAAGTATAAGGAGGAAAGTAGGAATTTCTGTCATCTTTTTGACCAGAGGTAGCTACTTCTGAAATAATTCTGTGGCTTTTATCTTTTATGTATGGGTATTAGAATTTAAAAGTGGAACTTGAGTATCTGTCTTTGGAAGAATGGCAGAAAGGAGACTTTCCTTTTTTTTTTTGCAGTCCACTGTCTTGTGTGAACCCAGGGCCTTGCACATACTAGGCAAGCTGTATCTCTGAACTACACCCCCATCTAAAGGGAAATGTTTAAGTCAGCCATGCACCACCACACCCAGCTTTTGAGCCACTTTTTGTAAAAGGTTTCCCCCCTTTATTGTGTGATGTGCATGCAGGCAGAGTTGCGGTATGGATATGTGTGTGGTCACTTGTGTGTGCAGGCATGTAGTTGTGGGCATTGTCTGTGTCTTTATGTATGGGACCCCTTTTCTGTTGGCCAGCCACATCGCTCTGTGATCTTAATGAACTCTCAGGTCCAAAAAATGCTTTCTTTGTTGAACTTCCTGTCTGTTATCCCTGGCCTTGATAGCCATATACCACCACATATTCCAGCAACATATATAGTTACTCATCCAAGGCCATCTTCGAACAAGTTGCAGGAAAAAAGTGGGTAAAGACAAGATGATTTTGCCAGTTGAACTCAACAGATTTCTTGGATTGGAAGAGACCTGCTTCTCCCTCGGAAGGGTCCAGAGATTGTGAATTGTGTTGCCTGGAGCCCTCGAGTTTCATGAAAACGCTGCCAGTTAGAGAAAGCAAGCCTCCATGCTCCTGCACTGCACTTCAACCAAATCATTTAGGGTCTCACATATTTTTATTAAGGTTTAAAAATTTTTAGCTAGGCATGGTGGCACACACCTGTAATTCCTGCATTCTGGATGTCTGAGGCAAGAGGACTGCAAATTTGAGCCTAGCGTGGGGAACTTTGTGATTAGAGAAGTCCTGTCTCAAAATAAAAAATGAAAAATGGACTAGAGATGTAGTTCAGTGCAAAGGTGTTCTGTGTTTGTTCCCTAGTACTGAAAAAAGAAAACAGGATTAAAAATTTTTATTTTATAAGGTGGTTTATAAAGTATCTTTGAAAATCAGTGCCCTGTTCTGCTACTCAAGTTCTTCTTGAAAAAGCTAGGGCAATTGTCACTGGATTTCTTCGCCTCACATTTCAAAGGTCAGAGCTAGTAACAAGTTTTGTTTGGTGGTGGGGGAGAGTTGAAACTTGCTTTCTTCAGACATCTTTTCTCCCTCTTTCTGTGTGTATTTTCTTTTTCCCATTACTCTTGGTCTCTTTTGCTTTGTAAATACCAAGGCTGGTAAAGCTTAGAGCTACATAATAAATGATTAGGTAAATAATGAGCAGTACAATTTACAAATGAAAGATAATGTTGAATTTGTAATGGCATCAAATTGTATTTTTGGATAGCATTTAATAAGATTATTCCACTCTGTGAACATGGTTATCAGATTTTATCAGTATTCCCTCGTTGCCAGTTTTCTGTATTGTATACAGCATTTTTCTGTAACACTCTTTAGTAATTTACATTTTAATTGTAATCTCACTGTCTTCCACTTGTATAGGATTTTATTTTGTTTGTATTTTTAGTGTAAGAAAATGCTTTGTTTTGTTTTTACATCTACACATTTGTTATTTTTATGTGTATTCAGTATGATAAAGCAAAAAGGCAGAGAACTTCAATTTTTTTTTAAACATCACATGATTTCTCTGATATGAAAAACTCCATATATATGAAGTACAAAACAAAAGACAGATAATATGGGGGAAAAAAGAATGAAAACAAAATAGTAGATATTGTAATCCAGTGTAGACAGTGAATCTTTTTTTTTTTTAATCAAGAACATGTATTGGTACATTGTACATATATTGATCACATTCATCATGTTTGTTTTGTACCTCTACATGGTGTCTCTTGGTTCTCCCCCCTCTTCCCCACCCCTCCCTTCTACCACAGAGATATATGCACAACCATGTTTATAGCAACACAATTTGTAATAGCTAAATCTTGGAAGCAGCCTAAATGCCCAACAACTAATGAATGGCTAAAGAAGATGTGGTTTTTCTACACAATGGACTACTACACTGCCATAAAGAAGGATAAACTAGAGTCATTTGTATGTAAATGGATGTTCCTTGAGAATATACTATTAAGTGAAATAAATCAGACACTCACAAGCACACATCGAATTGTTTCTCTGATATGAGAAACCATAACTGTAAATAAGGACAAAGTGGTATAATGGGTATTATATAAAAGGAAGAATATGTACAAAAGAGAGGAATACTAGAAAGAGGGAAGGGGGAAAAGCAGGAAGGGAAAAAAACGGAAAGAAAGGGGAAAGGGAAATCATGGAGAATTGTGAATAAACCTGCTGTAAATAGGGATGGAGGGAACAGAAGGGAGACCTTCAATTTTTAAGTTCCCTGTAATCATGTAGTAAAATAGGTAAGAGAATGGATTCTGGAGCTCTATTCTTTGGATTTGAGTATTGGTTTCACCACTTACTAGCTGTGTAACTTTGTGAAAGTTGTTTAGCATAGCATCAGTTTTTTTTTTTGTTGTTCTAAAATGGAGATTATAACATTTAACTCAGAGTTGTTTTAGTAAGGATTAAATGAGATAATCCTTGGGCTGGGGATTTAGCTCAGTGGTTAGAGTGCTCGCCTTGCAAGCACAAGGCCCTGAGTTCGATCCCCAGTACCAAAAAGAAAAAAAAAATGAGATAATCCTTGTAAAATACTTAGCACAGTACCTGGTATATAGTAAGTTCTCAAAAAAAAATGTTAGCTACAGCAATGAAGTACAGAATTGGTTTCAAGTATAAAAGTCCGTATAGGGCTATAACAGTCTCTATTGTAAAATATTTGAGTTCTAGTGACATAACTGTCAAGGCCAGAACATGAGTGATTTCTACTAAAAATAATGTTTTCCACAGATTGCTTCAAGGATACTTGTATCAACTTAACCCTGCTCCTCCTTTATCTATGCTCCTTTCTCTCCTTCCTGTGTGTATGCACACACACACACTGTGTGTGAGTGTGTGTGTGTTTCTTAGTATCCTGGTGTGGACTGTGTCACATATTTGGGCCCTAGCAGTAAGTTTTAACATCTAGGAAGTACACACTTCCAGGACACTGATGTAGAGGAAGCTGTGGGCAAAGAACTCAAAAACTAAGTGGTCAAAATGTTTGAAGAGATAAAAAAGAAATGTAAGTAAATGCATAAGATATTTAATGAGCTCAAAGAGAAATTAAACAGGTAAAAGAGTTTTACCAATAAAATGTTCAACAAATTTAAAGAAGAAACGAACAATGAACTAAAATTAAGCATGAAAATACAAAACATGAATGAGCACTTCTTCAAAGAATTAGAAAATATGAGAAAGAAAGTAAGCAGAGACAGATAATATGAAAAATTCATGGGGTAACCAACTTGACCGTTGTGAGAACATTGTCAGAAATAGATGACAAGGTGGATATAGTGGATCATAAACTCAGTGACACTCTAGAAATGACAAGCCACCATGAAAGTTGGATCCAAGAACTGTTAGAGGGCTCAAAACCAACCTCATAATTAATAGGAAATAAAAGAAAAATTTAAAAATGACTCAGAAGGTATAAAAATTTTATTCACTAAAAACATAACACAAAACTTTCCAAATCTAGGGAAAGAATTCAATATTCAAGTATTAGAGGCATATAGAACCCCAAATAGCCATGAGAACCACTCCATGACATATCACAATCAAATATCCAGAAATTCAAAAGTAGAGAATACTAAAAGCTGTTAGAGAAAAACAAGAAGTAACCTATAAAGGCAAGCCCATTAGAATAACTGTGAATTACTCAGCACAAACTTTAAAAGCCAGGAGAGTTTGTAGTGAAGTTTTTCCAGTCCTTAAAGGAAACAATCATTAATCTACACCAGTGATGGCAAAACTTTTAGGACTTTCAGTGAGTAATACAAACAACCCACTGCCACACGTATGCAGTAGGTTTGCCACCACTGCCTTAGATGACTTCTTTTTTCTTTTTTTTTTGAGACAGGTCTTGCTGTGTAGTTTAGGGTGGCTTTGAATTCACTTTGTAGCTCAGGCCGGCTGTGAACTCATGGCAATCCTCCTGCTTCAACCTCCCAAGTGCTGAGACTACAGGTGTGTGCCACCATGCCTGGCTCATGATTTAGACTTTTCTGTCCTGCAGAATGAAACTTCAAAACTGACAGAGAACAGAGACTTTCCACAACAAGGAAATCTTAAAGAAATACATGACTACTAAACCAGCATTGCAGAAAATACTTAAGAGAATCCTTGACTGAGCCAGGGAGGCCACCAGCACTACAGAGCCCAAAAGAAAGTGGACTAACTTGGAAAGTAGTTAAACAAAAGGGAAATAATTAAAGGAATCAGCTCTGGAAAAATAACAAAATGACAGGATTCAATATACACAATAACTCTCAATGTCTATAGACATTCAGAAGACACAGATGGGCAGATTGGATTAAAAAACCCAGAACGCAACCATGTATTACCTACAGGAGATGCACCTCATTCAAAAGGAAGTACAAAGACTGAAAATGAAACGATAGAAGACAGTACTTCATTCAGCTGGAGCCCAAAAATAAGCAGGAGTAGCTGTATTATTTTCAGACACAGCAGATTTCAAGCCAAAACTGATCGATCAGAAGAGACAAAGATGGCCACTATGTACTGGTAAAGGGAACAATTCAACAGAAAGAAGTTAACAGTTGTAAATATTTATGCACCAAATGGTTGGGTGTACCCAACTTCATAAAGCAAACTACAGTGGACCCAAAAGGGCAGATAGATATCAATACAATCATAGAGAGGGATTTCAATACCCCACTCTCATAATTAGGAAGTCAACCAGACAAATCAATAAAGAACTATCAGAGTTAAACTACACCCTTGAACCAATAGACTAAACACATACCTACAGAGTTTTATCCAACAACAGTATACACATTTTTTTCTCAGCAGCATACAGAACTTTTTTCAAAATAGACCTTATTTTAGACCATAAAACAAGCCTAAGTACAAATAATTGAAATAATTCCCTGCATACTGTCAGAACGTAACAGAATAAAACTAGAAATCAATAGTAAAAGAAGCCACGGAAACCTAACAAACACATGGAGATTAAGTAATACATTATTGAATAATCAGTGAATCACAGAAGAACTCAGGAAAGAACAAAAAGTTCATGAAATTGAGTGATAAGCAAAACATACCAGAATTTATGGCACACAGTGAAAGTGGTTCTAAGAGGGAAGGTTATAGCTATAAAATGCACACATAAAGAGAATAAAATGATCCCAAATAAATAACCTAATGGTGAATCTCAAGGTCTTAGAAAGACAAGAGCATTCCAAATCTGAAACCAATGGAAAGAAATTACAAAGATCAGAACAGAAATTAATGAAATTGAGATTAAAAAAAATACAGAGGATCAGAGAATCTAAGAGTTGGTTCTTTGAAAGGATAGGAAGGATCTGGGGATGAAGGAAGAAGGAAGAGGAAGTAAAAAGGATCAAGATGGGAGATATGTATATATATATTTTCCCTTATAGTGAATCTATTTACTATGTATTGCAAATATATAACTAATAAAAAATTGGGAAAAAAAGAATAAACACATCCAGTTCATAACCCCAGTGACTCGCCCCCTTAGACAGACCCGACTCTTGAACACAAGATCTTTGGGGGACATTTTGAGGGGGGCATTTTAGATCTAAGCCATAGCAACACTGGTTGAAGACTTTGAAAAGTGACATTTCAAACTGTTTTGTTTTGTGAAGCTGCAGATTGAATCCAGGATGTGGTGCATGCTAGGTAAGCCCTCTACCACAGAGCTACAAACCCAGCCCTGTATGCACTTTAATTGACAGTGGAATTAAATTTGGATGATTAACATGAGCATGGTGAAATGTAATAGAGGAATAGCTGTTTAAAAGTCTTTTATTCACTGGAAGTAAAAAAGGAATTTAAAAAAAAAAAGGAATTAGCTTTCAATGGAAAGAAAATGAGACAGCTACTTTTCAGTTGTCATAGTAACTGTTAATGTTGAATTGAGTCTATATTGATATTTATCATGTTAGAGAAAATTTGTCATGTCATAAGATCAATTTTATACAGAAAATACACATTTATATTTTAGCGATGGTTATTGAGACTTCATCCGAAAAGTAGTGCAGGGCTTCAAAATATGGTCAGATTAATTTTAATATTATAATTGTATTGTTTATGTCATCTTCTCTCATGAGGCTGCAGCCACAGTGTTAGACAGAGCTGCAGTCATCTTGGGGCTCAAGTGAGGGAAGATCCACCCCAGGCTCACTCATGTGGTTATCATTAGACCTTCATGCACCTGCTTCCAAGTTACAGTACTCACGTGATTTTGGCAAGTTCACCAGGTCTGGCTGTAGGTAGACACTTCAACTTATTGCCATATGGGCTTCCCTGCAGGGTTATGCTGGAAATGGCAGCTTGCTTGCCCCAAAGCAAGCTGTCTGAAAGATAGTGAGGTAAATGGAAACCACTGTCTTTTAACTACTTTTGAAAGTGATATCCCATTACTTCTTCCAAATTCTGTTCTGAGAAATGAGCCACTCAATCTAGCCCACACTCAGGAGGCAATTATACAGGGCCTAATACAGTGAGTGGGATTATTGTGGCCCATTTTAGAGGCTGCTTGCCATACTGCCCTTTAATATTTAAAACTTTTTGTTGTTGCAGGCAGGATTCTTTCTTGAATCAAGAAGCTTATGAGGAAAACCCAAAACAGAAAATATTGATAAGGAGCTGTTCTGGCTAGAGTAGGTGTTCTGGAAAGCTAGGTCTTACCTACTTAGCATCCTTTACTTTCAGCTTTTCATAACAGCTTTGGTATCAGTGTCTCAACCATGAAATGTCAGTCAAGAATATGGATATATATTGTTTTTCTCATCATTTAAGCATTTGTTAGCAGTTGCAGTTCTAAGAGTCTATAAGAGTCAGGCATCATAGGTACAGAATTAATGTAATGAATGTGACCATTGTATGTAGAATGTACCAATACATGTTCTTGGTTTAAAATAAAATTAAAAAAAAAAAAAAGAGTCAGGCATCGGAACATGGAAAGTAGTTTGCAGCAATGTTTCTGGCAACTTTTAAAGTCTTAAGAGCTTCCTATTCTAAAGTAAATTTAATATAATGGCTTATTTTATGGTAATAGGTACAATTTGATAACTATAGTGGTTTATTTAGTAACTACTGTCTGAAATAGTTTATCTTCTATTTAAAAATCATATATATTTATTAGAAATCATGAGTATAAGCCAGGCTTGATGATGCACCCTTGCAAGGCTGAGGCAAGAGGATTACAAGTTTGAGCTCAGTCTGGCAATTTAGTGATTTGGTGAAACACTGTCTCAAAGTAAAAGTAAAATAGGACTGGAAGGGAAACTTGCTACAAGGCCCTGGGTTTAATCCTGACTACTGTACTTGAAAAAAAAAATCATGAGTATATAGTGGTATTGCAATTCAGTTTTAATATCAATGGGTTCTTGTGACTCTGCTGCTGTAAACTGGCTCCTAATATCATTAACATAAAGGTTTTTTTACTCTACAGTATGAAGAATATAGTTTCAACATAATAATATAAACAAATCTGAGTGAAGTTTAGACTTTGAGTTCTTTTAATCCTTAGACTACATTCCACTGAAGATGTACAATCATTTGAAAATAATCCTATTTCTCGGTGGTTATAGTAATAGTTTGATATATGTCTAGATTCTAGGCATTATTTCTGAACATCTTAGTTACATTAATTCAATTAATCCTTACAACTGCCCTGTGAAATAGGTTCTGTCGTTACCTTGTTTTATGGATGAATGTAGTTTTGCTTTTGTGATTTTCGGTAAATAAGGAAATAGTACTGTTTTTGTTTCTTATGGGGTAGTATAGGTAGAAGTAGAGGAATAAACTGAGGAAAAATTTTGATGAGGAAATGAGATGGAATTTATAATTTGGTTACCCTGAGGGAAATTCGTCTAAGTGTACATGGGACTAAATAGGCATATAAGACACCATAATCTCAATACATTTTAGTCAAATGTATAAAACAGAAAGCAAAGAATCAGTCTCATAATTTCTTTTGTAACTAATGAGTCCTCTAGAACTTTTCCCCTATGGATGATAGTTGGAGGGAAGGTCTAGATAGGGAAAAAAATCTGATAATGCAAGATTCTATATGCAAACTATCTGACGAATGAAAAGAGCTAAAAAGAAGACAGATTCTGTAAATCACATTATTTAATAGGTAAGTTTATACTGTGTTTTTTTTACCTTATTTTGGTTGAGGCTTAACTCAATTGTGTCTGTGTGTGTGTATGTGTGTGTATACATACACATATATACCACTCATATGAGCTATTAATATCACTTAAATATGTGCAGATATATGTATAATATTAAAGTTTGTTATACCATTAACAGAATTCCAAACCAGAATTTATGTGAAGAAAAATTTGTGGAGCAATAATACCTAACATGATAATTTTAAATCTTAATTGAAAATTAGAAATAAGGCACCTAAAATCATCAAAACCAGTTGTAACGTCAGGGCAGGGAAGTTGGGTACTACATTTTAATCTAAGCAATTTTTTTTTTTTTTTTTGTGGTGCCGGGGATCGAACTCAGGCCCTTGTGCTTGCAAGGCAAGCACTCTAATCACTGAGCTAAATCCCCAGCCCCTAAGCAATTTTTAAAAATAAGTTCAAGTTGATTTTATGAAGTAGCTTTTCAGTGGTGAAATGTTTGATTTTAATTTTGATTCCTAATGAGTACCTTTTTTTGATGAACATGATAATTATTAGTGTTTGTTTGGGTTATTTTGGAATAGGGCATCCTGATCTTTGGAATTTTTTTTTTTCCTCTGGGATTTTTTTTCTAAGCTATTCTGGTAAAATCCATCTTAGTTGAGTTTATGAAATGATCACAACAAAATGTGGCTTTCAGTGTCAGTCTCTGAGTGACCTTTTGGTCATCTTAAAATATTTCCAAGATGTTTTAATTCTCTTAAATTGTTTTTCAGATGCATTTGATTCTATTTTAACCTCATAACACTCAAATCTAAATAGTGACTGCATTTTCTGTAAATAAAAATGGGACATTATAATTTGATTTCTATCATTTATTTCTTTTATCCTAGCTGATATTATTAGGGAAAATAATTTAATTCCTGCTTCTGTTTCTATATTGTCAGTATAAACTTATAAGTTCTTTTTGCTGTGTTTACTCTTCAGTGACTAGAAGTTAAGGAGGAATTCCATTAACTAGAAAGGTTAACTAGATGGCCTTTTAAAAATATTCATCTTTATAGTACAACTAGAGTTGGAAGTCTATATTAGCCTGTTACCTGTTGCTATAACAAAATAACTGAAGCTGGGTCTTTATAAAGAAAAGAGGTTTATTTGGTTTATAGATTTGTAGGTTGAATGTCCATGATTAGATGGCTCTGGTGAGGGCCTCAGGAGATCATGTGGTGAGATGGGAAACCAGAAACCAGAGAGTGAGAAGGGACAAATCTCCCCCTCCACCTCCTCCCCTTCTGCCCCCTCCTCCCCCTCCTCCCCCTACCTCTTTTCCTTGATTTCCACATACCCTCATCCTTTGGAGAATACTGGAACCCTCCCAGAAGACTTCCTTTCTCTTCCCGAGTCTCTGAGTGCACATTTAGGGACATCACACGGTTCATTGTGGAAAGGAAGTTTTCTACGGGTTCTGCAGTGCCCTAGCCTCCCTCCAGGGAAAACTTCCACAGTTCACACCGCCCCCATTCTACCTTCTGGTCCCTGGATGGCTACTCTTCTGGTGGAGTGGGGGAAACAATCTAGGATCCTGTTACAGAGGGGTTCACGTGTCCAGATGGATTTTCTCAGTACTACCACTTCTCCCGTCAGCTTGACTTGTTTTTTGCTGTATACACAACTCCATAGTGCCCTGTATGATCAGTCCACCTTTTGGAAGTTCTCTGTGAAGTGCTAGTGAGTTAGGTCAGGCTGGCCATGGAGCAGGACCTGGGAAGCCTGCAGAAAGTAAGCCTGACTCTTGGGGCTAAAGAGGGGGACACAGAGCCCAGCATGGGATGGAACCCAGTCTTCATCTTACTCTTGCGGTGAATCCCTTCTGAGGGCTGTGCCCCAAGTGACCTAATAACCTTCCACTGAAGGTTCTACCACCCCCACACCTCATTGAGGACTAAGTTTCCATTGAACCCGTGAGAGGTAGAGGTGGGATGCTCAAACCACAGCAGTGAACTACCCTCGTTTTTGAGTCACTTTTAAGTCACTTAAAAGTGAGTCAAAATTATTATACTCTGAGGCTCAGGTTTATAGAAAAATGGATATTAATTTACCTAATGCAATTTGTATCTTTAGGAATATGGCAAAAATCATGACAAGTGTGCTGTCAGCCTTTATTAAATACAAATATTACCTCATAACAAGAATAAAATGTAAGATTTTTATTCAAATTACATTTTGAATTTTTTTTTGTGGAATAATGATTTTATAGACCATTTTATTCTATTTACTCTTAAAGGAAAAGTTGTCCACATTTTGTCTCCATAGAATGAAGAATCTTGAAGCCACAAACTTCTTGAAGATAGTATGTGTTCGATAGCATATGATAAAGGAGTTCTGAATTTTCTAGTACCTACTAATAAAGGTACCAAATGTTAGAAACCATCATTACTGTGGCACATTAAAATAAACATGATTAATATGTATTACGTTAAAGATATTACATCTTTTCACATATATTTGAAGATAAAAAAATTCTTTTGAAGAAGTATTTTTTTCCTTTTGATTGGATATTAAATGGCAGGTCCATTTTTAGGTGATTGTTTTAAAAATTTGTATAAAATGTTTTTGTTTCCTTTGTACAAGTATTTAAGCTATAATCAGCATTGTTTATTAAGAGTTGCCATACTTTTATGTGTGCATGGTTGTTTTGTTAACAGGTAAAAATAGTTGTTTTAAAGACTTATCTGATGATAAATGGGAATCATATTGCTTCTTTTAATCTGAAGTTCAATAGCTCACCAAGAAGAATGCTAAAATTTGTTGAACAATGACTAGTTAAGAAATGGCAGATCTCGATCCACTAATAATTATTGTACTAATATGAAAACATAATGGTGATGTTTCAGTGAAATGAAATAGTTTGATAGTTGGTATTTTTGTTGGATGTTAACAGAACTGCCATTATGATGGACATGTAAAGATGAAACCATTCAAATCCTTTTCTTTTCTTTGTGCTTCTGATAATGACAGAAGTTTCTGTTGACATTATAGTTAGCAAATTCTGTACTTATTTTTTTGTGTACGCATATATCTGGTAAATTCAGAGCATTTTCCCTGTAGCTGTACATGTATTAATAATCTCCAATAAAATTAAATAATCTTCTTATTCTGATAGAGAAGAAAAAACTGGATCACTTACCAGTAACTGGAGTTCTCCTATTGGGTAATCTCCACAGATCCACATTCTTTGAAGTTATTGTGAATGCCTCGAGGACCAAGGAATCGTTGAAATTTCCAATTTCAGGAAGGTAAGCAAGTGCACTGAAGCATGTCTCTAGCTTCTTCCAAACCCCTCCCCACCACGTTCTCACCTATGCGTCTGTGCTGCATGCCCCTCAGTTCCTGTGGAGGCCCATCAGGAAGACTCTCCTGCTGGACAGAAGGGCAAGAGAGGTGGATCTGTGAGGGAAAAGACCCAATAGGAGAACTCAAGTTACTGGTAAGTAATCTAGTTTTCACAAATGTGAGAGTTTTTTTCTCAAATTTCTTCTCTTTTAGGAGGAGTTTGGTTAATACAAAGAAAGGAAGTTGTGTGGAATAGCTTTTTGTGTTTGATGTGGATTAAAAAATTATCGTATGGATGATATGCCAAACTATTACTATCTGTAAAAATAAAAGTATGACTAATTTTAAACTGTATGATTTACCTGTTTCTAAAAATAACATGTTTATTAGCTTTTGGTAAATAGTGTAATAGTTCTAAAACAGTGTAGAGAAGCTGTATGTTGAATTCTTTTATAAATTTATCTGTGACGTTGCTTTTATTGAAGTAAGTACATGTACTATAGAATTTACGCACATACCAAACTTGATTAAATTATTCTGGCACAATAACACCAAGTGGGGGTTGGGAATTTAGGCCCTGAGTTCGATCACCAGCCACCTCCCTCCAAAAATAGCACCAGGTAATACAAATAGTTTTATATTGGCTAATGTGTGTGTGTACACGCGCACACATTCCTTGTGCATACTGAGTGTGAGCTCTACCACTGACTGAGCTACATCCCCCATCCAATTAGCACTTCTTAATAACATAGTTTTCAATGTACCTTTTAACTAGTTTGAAGGTCTATTTGAAAACTAATTGTGGGTATGTTGGAATTATGTTTGCCACTTCCTTGTTCATAATGAAAGGTTTATTGATATGAAATGTCACAGAATTGGTTCAGTTCGAGCTCTCTGATTCTGCAGATAATTTATTGAGTTGACATGTACATGGTAGAATTAGACCTTCATATTTTCCATTTCTCTTTAATTCTGCATTATTACAAGACAGTTATTCTGAAAGGGCTTTTAAATTTTTTTTTGATTTCTTTTTACTATGAAGTGCATAATGATTGCATTCCTCATGGGGAATTGGTACATGTCCAAGACACATCTCAGTTCTTTTTTTTATCCCTTCTCCCCCTCCATCTATTGGTCCCCTTCCCTTTTGCAAAAGATGTATCTTCCTGCTTCTTATTATCTATCTTTTGTTTTGCTCTTTATTTATATTTTGGGTTTCTCATATAAGAGAAACCGTGGTATTTAAGCCTGTGTGTTGGATTTATTTCACTTAACATTATGGCTTCAAGGAGCATTCATTTTCCTACAGATGATTCAAGTTTATTCTTCTTTATAGCAGAGTACTACTCGATTGTGTATTAACACCACACTTTCTTTATCCATTCTTCTCTTGATGAACATACAGGCTGCTTCCAAGATTTAGCTATTATGAATTGCACTGGTATAAACATGGGTGTGCATGTGTCACTAGAATGTCTTTAACTCTTTTGGGAAGATACCCTAAAGGGGAATAGCTAGTACAAATGGAATTTCTAGTTTTAGTTCTTTGAGCAATCTTCATACTGATTTTCACAGTGGTTGTACTAGTTTATATTCCCACCAAAATGTAAAAGAGGTCCGGCCTACCGACAGCCTTTTCAGTATTTGTTATATTTGACTGGATGAAAGCCATTCTTTCTGCAATCTGATGATATTTCATTGTTGTTTTAGTTTGCATTTCTCTAATGGCCAGAGATGTTGAACATTTTTTTGTGTATTTAGTGGCCATTTGTAGTTCTTCTGTGAAATGTCTATTCATTTCAGTTGCCCATTTTTTGGTTGAGTCTTTTATTCGGGGGAATCTAATATTTTTAAGTTCTTTATATATTCTAGCTGTTAGTTCTCTGAGGAGTAGCTGATAAAATCTTTTTTCCATTCTGTAGATTGTCTGTTCACTCCATTGATTGTTTCCTTTGCTGTGTGGAGACTTTTTAAATATGATTCCATTTATTGATTCTTGATGTTATTTCTTGTATAATTCGTGTTCTGTGCAGAAAGTCCTTGCCTACGCCTGTGTCATCAGTGGCTTTACCTATTTTATCTTCCAGTAGATTGTTTCAGTTTTAATATTTAGATCTTTGATCTGTTTTGATTTTAGTTTAGTACTTGGTGAGAAATATGGGTCTAGATTCAATCTTCTACTCGTGCATAGCCAGTTTTCCCAGCAGTATTTATTAAAGAGGCTGTCTTTCCTTCAGTGTTACGTTTTTGGCCTGTAAAAGGGCTTTTTGAACACATAGAGCCTGTAGTGATGTCATACTGCGACCTTTTTATAAAATTTTTCATCCATTTGCTGATATTTAAGGCTTGATTTCTTGAGATTGTTTTATTTTGTAAAATGCTTACTACAGTGGCTTATTGCACACAGTAAATAGTATTCTTAGTTTGCATATTTGACTGTAGATTGATCTTAAACATTTCTGTGGTTGTAGTTATCTGTATGACATAGCTGTTAAATATTAGTTTCAGGCTGTATTGCTATTTTCTTTTTTAATGTATTAAACTACTCTTAATTAAGCTGGATTATGTCCTCTTTGAGAGCAAGGATAGGATTTTGTTTTTGTTTTTGTTTTGTTTTGAGACAGAGTCTTGCTATGTAACCTAAGGTGGCCTCAAGTTTTCAATCTTCCTGCCTCAGCCTTGTAAGAGATTATAAGTATGTGTCACTGTGGCCTACAAAGATAAGATTTTATAATTTTTTTTGTATTCAGTTCCTATCATCAGTGATTAAGATTAAATCATGCCCACTGAAAAATAAGTTTTCCATGTAAATTGATATATATACTTATCAGTTTTCTATGGATAAAAGTTTATTTGCCTTATCAATACTATGTGTGCTTTTTTCCCCTAGAGAACAGTATTTTTCCTTTAAAAAGCATATAGTGAAATTTTGTTAATTCCATTTGGTATAACTTCTGTGGCACATAAAAATAGCATAGAGGGGCTGGGGATTTAGCTTAGTGGTTAGAATGCTTGCCTAGCAACCACAAGGCCCTGAGTTTGATCCCTGGCACCAAAAAAAAAAAAGCATAGAGTTTTGACAGTGTTCATTAAAATAGCTTCACTTTAAAACTACTATGTAGTGTTAAGAAACAAACTGGAAAATCAGTATACTGTACTTGATTTTTGAGATTTAGATGTCTTGGAAGATTATTGCTTGATTTTCAGAAATGTTTGTTTTTAAGAATACCTTTCTAACAAAGGATTAAATGGAATCTAATGTTAAGGTAATTGAAAGATGTTGTTTGAGAGAGTGAATTTCTCTTCTAAATAATCACCAGAGAAACAATACAGTCCAAGATAACATTTAATCAAATAACTATGAGTTTTGATTTTTTTTTTTTTTTGGTGCTGGGTATTGAAGAGTTTTGAATTCCTGACTGCATGGCTATGTATGATTATTCTAAATCCCATAATTTGGTGTGATAATGACATGGTGGTTGTGCTGGCAGTGCCCCTTATTCTTTGAAAATATATGCTGATAGTGAAGTATCCTGATAGGGTTAGAGAAAAGGTATGTGTAGCTAGTGTGGTGCATGTCTGTAATCCCAGCACCTGTAATCTCAGGTATTATGGAGGCTGAGGCAGGAGGATCTCTTTAGCATTGACATTTGAGGCCAGCCTGGGCAGCATAGTAAGACCTTACCTCAAAACAAAGCAAGTGGAAGTTTACAATAATTAGTACAGAGTTATACCAAAAGCATTGTATCAAAACTTCAGAGATGCAGGAAAAATAGTGTTTGGGGGTAAATTTATAACCTTAAATGTGTATATTAGATTAAAAGATAAAAACCTTTTGAAAATAAATAAGCCAGTTATTTAACCCAATGAAACAAAACACGCTTTAAAAAAAACAGACAATAAAACTAAAGAAGAGACAGGAAGTAATAAAAATTAAAATAGAATTTAATGAAATAGTAAATAATCTGTTCCTTCAGATACCTAAAAATCAAGCGGCATGCTCAGTATTTATATGTCATATGCAAATTATACCCCAATTTAAAAAAGTGAAAATTATGGTGTTTGGAGGAGGATTAGGCCAGGAAAATATGTAACAGAGCAATGGTGCTTCCTGTCAGTAAGGACAGAGAAAGTAGACTATTGAATTAGTTTTGTATGTGGAGGAAAAACTAGATCTCTACTACAAATCTCATACAAAAATAAATTCCAGTTGATTTAAACAATAAACATCAAAAACTATTTTTGAAAAAGAGGAAAATACAGAATATATAACTTTAGGATATGGAAGTTCTTTAACAAGTCAAGAAAAGAATGAGGCATCAAGAATAATAATTTTACTACCTCGAAAAGGAAATTTTGGGTATAGTAAATACCATAAAAGCAAACTAAAAGATACCTACCATGACTGAGAGTAGATCTGTACGACGTCTTTAATATCCAATGGGTTCTTTCTGTTTTTTTGAGATAGGCTCTTCCTATGTAGTTCAGGCTGGTCCTGAACTCACTACGTAGCCAGGCTGACCTCAGGCTCACAGTGATTCCCCTTCTTTAGCTGCCCAGTTGCTGGGATTACTGGCGTGAGCCACTGCACCTGGCATAGTAGCCAAGGGATTTTTATTCTGACTGCAAAGATTGACAAATAAATGGAGCAATGGATGTCAGAGCACTTCGCAGCAGGGGAAGCTGGGAGCCGGAATGGCCAATGTGCTGAAAAGAGGCTTCATCTCATTCGTAGAGAAATGCAGTTTGAAACATGAGCTAGCAATTTTCTTCCACTGCAGAGCCCAAGATAGGGTGTTACATAGTTGAAAATGTGCACACCCTAGTACTCAGCAATTAATTAGTAGTCAGAGTATTGGAATTTACTAGAAAAAAACAGATACAGGATATTATCATAGTTACCTAGACCTATATTTGCATTATCATTAATGGGTTTTTTGTTTGTTTCTTTTGTTTTTTGAGACAGGGTCTCACTATGTAGTTCAGGCTGGCCTTAAGCTCATGATGTAGCCCAGACTGGCCTCGAACTCATGGCAGTGCTCCTGCCTCTGCCTCCTAAGTGCTGGGATTACAGCTGTGCACCGCTATGCCTGGCCATTAATTGTTATTTTAATCCAAGAAACAGATTGTAGTTTGTGGGTCTAGTTTTAAGCACTTTATGAACATTGGCTATTTTGATCCTCTTGAGAACCCAAAAATAGGTACTGTCATTATGTCCATTTTATATGTGGGCATTATGAAGCATAGAGGGAAAAGAAGTTGTAGTAGTCTGTTTTCTGTTGCTGTTATGCCCTACCTGAATCTGGGTACTTCATAAAGAAAAGAACTTTATTTAGCTTGGAGTTTTGCAGGTTGAACATCTGTGGTGGGATGTGACCACATGGTGTGACAGGAAGCTGAGGGTGGGGAGGGAGACCAGTCTTGCTCTCCGTTTATTAACTCTATGAGACTGGTGTTAATCTCTTGGGAAAGTCATGCTCCCCACACTCTCATTACAGCTCCCACACCCCACCGCTTGAATGATAAAGGCTTTGTTTGGCAAGTAGCTAAATTAGTTTAATTCTGTGGTGATGAGTAGCAGATAAGTACTAGGTCCTGGAGAAAGAGCTGTGAGTAGATTTCAGCTCTCTGTCTCTCTTTTTTAAATTCAGTCTCTCTTTAAGGAGTTCAGAGTTTCAAAGGGAAAGAAAGTAGGAAAATAATTTAATTCAGTTGTTATACTCAGATTTCTCCCCTCCTCCTGGTCTCTCTTCCTCCCACACCCACCCATTTCTCTATCTCTGTCTCTTTCCCTTCACACACAGATAGGAGGTAGTGGCTTGATTTGAGGTATTGGAGACAGGTAATGGAATATTAAAGGTGATCCCACTTCCTTTTCCTTTACAAAACTACTGAAGAATAGACTCTAGTGATCAGAGGTCTGCAGAATTTACTGTAATGCCTTGTGCCCCTCAGCCCAAAGCTCTCTTTAGACTATTTGGCATCTCTTCCAGTAGTTCGACATATTCCATTGATTTTCCAGGACTATAAGCATGCCCCACCAATCCCCAGCTGTTCTAGTAAGTTGAGATTAGTTGGATTCTCTACAGATAAATGTTCCTATTCAGAGGTTTCCTGGACTGTTAAGTCTTCTTGTCTTGATTCTTGCTTAATTTCAGTACTTATTCTGTTTCCAGTCTGTCAACTCCTCGTTCATTATCACCATTCTAGCAGAACCTGAGACCCCACCCTGCTTCCCCCCAACCCTGTTGTCCAGGCATATTCATTATTGTTGTTGGATAGTGCCCAGCACATTAGTGCAACATTTGATTTACTTATCCCTGATGGTATAGCAGTTGTAGCGACTGACACAGCTTTACGTTAGGCTGTGGTATTAGCATTCGAGTTCCTGGCTTGGAGTTACAGTGGAGCCCAGGGTATTTTTCTTTTCCCATGTACTGTGATCACTCATCCTACTCAGTTTCATTGCCCAAGCCAGATGAAAGCTGATAGTTGCTAATTGTGGTCACTGGTGTGTTGGCTGAATTTCTGAGCTGTGGGCAGTTACATAGCCAAAGAAAGAACACTGGATAGCTTAGAAAGAATATAGGCAGCATGTGTTAGCAGCTGACTGTAAACAAAAGGAAACAAAACACTGGAGAAGAGAGGCTAAGGCAGAGCACAGAAGCACTGGATTCATTTTCTTGTATTTTCTTCAGTTTGTCCTAGCTTCTGCCATGACATCTAATTTACACAAAAATTTCAGTTTTAACTTCACTAAATAATTTTCTGAGGTCAACTACACATCAGGTACTGTCTTACAAGTGTACAAGACCTTGTTGCCTTTTCAAGTGGTGGTTACTTGTCCCTACTGAACGCTTCAGGGACCCCATCCCTGTTTAAATCAACCCCTCAGCTCTTGGAGGTTCAAAGAACAGGGATCTGGTGGGAGTAGTTTGGCTTATAGTTTTGGGGGTTTTACCCCCTCAGTGTTGACTTGCATCATATTTCAAAGAAATTTGTCGTCATTTTTAAAAAATCAAGAGAGTTTTGTTAAATTTATGGATTTGCATCTTTTTTGGTTTTGCAGTACCCAGGGCCTTGTATGTGCTAAGCAAATATACTACCACTGAGCTACATTCTCAGTCTTTTTTTTTTTTTTTTTTTAAGTACTGGAGGTTGAACCTAGGGCCTTCATGCTCCTAGCATCCCTTCGCTCTTTTTATTTTTTAATTTTTGATTTTTTTAAAGATTTAAAAACAATTTTTGTTTTGAGACAGGGCCTCGCTATGTAGTTCAGGCTGGTCCCGAACTTACTGTGCAGCCAGGCTGGCCTTGAACTAGTGGCAACCCTCCTTTCTCAACCTCTCCAGTACTGAGATTATAGGCATGCATCACCACGACTAGCTACCAGTCCTTTTAAAATTTTTATTTTATTTTATTTTATTCTTAAAAATTTTATGGGCATGTTTTAGGTACACATAATGATAACATTCATTGTATGGAATTTGTACCTCTACATACATATCTTGATTCTTGTTTTTTCCCAATCCCCTCTTCTCCCTTCAATCCCTCTTCTCCTCCTTATTTACAAAAGCTTTGGTTCCATTTTTTCCTTCTATTGTCTTATTTTTTCCCCTTCCTTCCTTTCCCCCTCTCCCCTCCCTAGTTCCCCTTCCCATTTGAACATTTTCTTCCTATTTCATAATATCTGTTATAAATTTTGGTTCTTATTTACACTTTTAGTTTCTCATACCAGAGAAACCATGTGATAGTTATACATGTGTATCCAATTTATTTCACTTAAGAGTATGGTCTCAAGGTGCATCCATTTACCTAGAAATGTCTCTAGTTTATCTTTTTTTATGGCAGAGTAGTACTCCATTATATAAAAGAACCACATCTTATTTATCTGTTCATCGGTTGCTGGGCATTTGGGCTGTTTCCAAGATTTAGCTATTACAAACTGTGCTGCTGTAAACATAGGTGTGCATGTATTGCTGCGGTATGATGCTTTTAATTCTTTTAGGAAGATACCAAGAAGGGAAATAGCTGGGTCAAATGGAACTTCTATTTTTAGTTTTTTGAGGAATCTCCACCCTGGTTGTACCAGTGGTTGCACCACTCTACCCTCCCACCAACAGTGAAGAAGGGTTCCTTTTTCCCTAGCAGCATTTGTTAGGTTGATTTCTTGATGACAGTCATTATTTCTGGAGTGAGATGGAATCTCAGTGTTGTTTTAATTTGCATCTCTCAAATTACCAGTGATGTTGAATATATTTGTTTGCCATTTCTACTTCGTCTGGGAAGTGTTTATTCATTTCAGCTGCCCATTTTTGGACTGGGTCTTTAAATTTGGGGGATTTGATTTTTTTCTTTGAGTTCTTTTTTTGAGTTTTTGGAGGACTATATTCTAGATATTAGTCCTTTGAGAAACAGCTGGCAAAAATTTTTTCCTACTTTGAGTTGTCCGTTTGCTCTGTTGGTGGTTTCTTTTGCTGTGTGAAACCTTTTTAATAAGATTAGATCCCAAGCGTTGTTTCTTTGTGATAATTCCTGGGCAATTGGGGTTTTTTGTTTGTTTGTTTGTTTTTGTTTTTGTTTTTTTTGCAATTGGGGTTTTGTTCATAAAGTCTTTGCCTACACCTCTGTCTGAAAGAGTTCTACGTATTCTGTCCTCCAGCAGATTTTAGTGTTTCTGTTTTAATACTTACGTCTTTGATCCATTTTGATTTTAGTTTTGTGCATGGTGAGAGATATGGATCTAGTTTTAGTCTTTGGCATGTGGAAAGCCAGTTTTTCCAGCACTGTTTATTAAAGAGGCTGTCTTTCTTCCAGTGAAGGTGTTTGGCCCCTTTGTCAAAGATAGGGTAGCTGAGTGTGTTTGGAGTTTCTGCATACTCTAGTCTGTTTCACTGATCCTTGAGTCTGTTTTTGTTTTTTGTTGGTTTTTTTTTTCCCCAGGACCATGATGTTTTTTACAAGTTTAGCCTTGTAGTATAATTTCAAGTCAGAGATTGTAATGCACCATTAGTTGTATTTTGAAATAGAGTCCTGTTAAGTTGCCCATTGTAGACATTGAACTTGTTTTTTTGTTTCGTTTTGTTTTGTTTTGTTTTTGCAAGGGTTGCTGGAGACTGAACTCAGGGCCTTGTGCTTGCTAGGCAGGCACTCTACCACTTGAACTAAATCCCCACTCCCAGGCACTGAACTTTAGCCTTTCTGCTTTAGCCTTTCAACCAGCTGGGATTGTAGGCATGTATCATCACATCTGGCTTCCATTTTCTTTTTTCATATTATGATCTAACACACTAAGTCACATTTGTTCACAGTAACAGTTTGCACCATTTAGTTGAGGCTTTTGCTTTTTGTATTTCTCAACATTCTTGTTGTTTCCTGATTTCTTACACCTGATGCTGTTTATATTTATTACTTCTCTAGTCTCTGTAGATAATTGGGCTTACAGACTTTGCTCTAGAGACACTGTGATCTGTCGATATTTTAAACTTTCTTTTCTTTGTTATGAAACTTTTAGAACAGCCAAGGGGCCATCCTTAGCACAAAGTCTACATTTCTTAACGTGCCCAACCAGTCATTTGATGGTCAGGTTCCTGTTTGTCTCTTTGGCCTTACCTCTTGCATCCACCCCTGTGAAGTTAGGCTCAGGTGCATTCCTCATCCATGGTGTACTCTGTTATTTCTGGCCTTTGTACTTGTTCTGTTCTCTGGGTGGAGCATTCCTGCTAACCTCTGTGCCCCGCCCCAGCAAGCCCCCAACTGCCCTCCCTTAGTTTAGTTCATTTCTGTTCATTTCATGTCTCAGTTTAGTTATAGCATCCCTTGGAAAGCTTTCCCTGTGTCCATAGGATCTGCTTAGGTACTGTTATGGTTTGTGTCTAAATGTCCCCCCAAAGCCTCATGCGGTCACAGGTGGAGCTTTTTCGAAGGTGGTTGGATCTAGAGTGTGTGATGCTGGGATTAAGGGTGTGTGATTACTAAATCCATCCACTGACCCTAATGCTGGCAGCCTGGATAAGATAAAAGGGGCAGAAAGAAGCTGCTAAGTCCCCTTGCTTGCTTTGGTGCCTTCTGCCTGTTGTGAGTGGTTTCTCTTCTGCAGTGCCCCTCTGCCACGTTAGTCTGCCTTGGAGCCAGCCAGCTGTGAACTGAAACCTCTACAGACTGTGAGCTGAAATAAACCTTTCCTCCCTTAACTTTGGGTTTCGAGTATTTTGTCTCAGCAGTGAGGAAATTAACTAAGACAGGTACCTATGCTTGGTATTTCTAAAGCTGGCTGAATTTAACACACCATGACTGCTTTTGATAATCTGTTCTTCAGAGCATTGTGCACATTTTTGGTTTTGACATTGGGGAGCAAACTCAAGGCCTTGTGCATGCCAGGGAGGCATTCTATAATGAACTATATCCCCACTCTTTTGAGTCTTGTTGAGTTGCTCAGGCTGGCCTCAAACTTGTGATTCTCCTGCCTCAGCCTTCTAAGTAGATTTCCAGAGGCTTTTTTTCTTTTTTGAGACAGAGTCTCACTATATATAGTTTAGGCTAGTCTTGAACTTACTATGTAGCCCAGGCTGAACTCGTGGTGCTCCTTCTGCTTCAGCCTCCCGAATGCTGGAATTATAGGTGTGTATTACCATGCCCAGATCCGTAGACTTTTTACGGGCATAGACTGCATTGGTTTCACCTTTGATTTCCAAATCCTTTCATAAAATAGATGTATAGTTAGTATTTTGATTGAATGACTTGTTTCTCTAAGTTCTTTTAGTAATTCCTAATTGTAAGTCTTTTGCCTATGTGGTTTCTATTATATAGAATATTCTTTTCACTCTTACAGCTCTTGTCCATTGCTAAAGTTTCAACTTGGGGACTGCCTCTAATTTTTTTTTTCACCTCTTGTAATGTCTGTTTACTTTTTATTTCTTTAAATTCTAGAGTATTTTTACAATATACTTAGTTTAGCATTTGGCATCATTTCATGCATGTTTCTTTAAATTCAAGTTATATTTATTGCCACAGTTTCATTCATGAGATGTTAAAATATGCCAATAACTTGTGCTGTGTTTGTGTGTGTAAGTGTGTGTGTGTGTGTATGTGTATGTGTGTGTACTGGGGATTCATGCTGTACTACATTCCCAGGACTTATTTTTTCATTTTGAGACAGGGTCTTGCTAAATCAGTAAGTTGCCCAGGCTGGGCTTGACTGCCTCAGCCTTCCAAAGTGCTGGATTATAGGTATGCGCTGCCACACCTCTTACTTAATAGCACATTGCTAGCTAAAGAAATTTATCTGTTTGTTATAATCATTTGTGAGTCAAATGTCTGTGACTTTATTGGATATTCTTCCTAATTTGTAGAGAACTCTGACATCTAGCCAAGTATTTTTATCTCTACCTAAATTTTGTAATTCATTTTGGATTTTTCCATAAAAGGACTTAGTGTGTATATTTTAATGCTCATGTATTTTTCTGTTACTCAAACTATACTACAGAGTATGGGTTGAAACAATGTCTGTTATGTTAAAGTTACCTGTTAGCATACTATTTTAATTAAAATTGATGTTTAATAGATCTTGGTATTCTGTGTATACATGTTTAATGTATAACTGTAAAATAAGTCAATGTTTTCAGTAGGTAAGGAAGGAACATCTCTCATTTCTACTACATTGAACTACTACACAGTTATTTAGGCAACTTGAATGTCTTCTAGACATCTTAAACTTAACATGTGCAAAATTGAATATATGCTCTTCTCTCCCAAATCCTCCTTCCTTTATGACCCTGTCTTTCTTAGCCTGTATATACCATTCATCTACAAATCTTGTGTATGTTGTACCTCTAAATATACTTAAAATTCCATCGCTTCATCCATCGTGTACTGTCACCATCCTAATAGAAGCCACCATCATCTCCTGCCTGCTTATTGCAGTAAGTCCCTGATGAGTTTCTCTGGTTACATTCTGCTCCCCTACCATCTGGTCTCCAAATAGGAGCCAGGCAGTTTTTAACTTCGATCAGGTCATGTTACCCTCCTCAGATCTTTCTACCTGCTTAATTTCCTATGGAATTACAGTAAAATCCAAGCTTTTTCTGTTGTCTGATAGGTAGGCCTTATATAACGTGGTCCTTGGCTACCTCTTCAAAATGATTTTACTGTTTTCTCTTTTCGCTCATTGTGGTTCAGTTTGTCACCTTAGTTTTCCTTGAATACGTCAGCCTTTTGACTCAGGACCTATGCACTTGGTCTTGCCTTTCCTAGCATGTTGTATATCCTGATAACCTGCATGGGTTAGTCCCTTGATACAATGAAGATTTTGCTAAAGATTTTGCTAAACTTATCATAGGGACTTAACTTCCGTTTTGAAACACAGCGTTTCTGTGTAACATTTTGTTTCCATATCCTGCTTTTTTCTTCTTCTGATACTATCTAATATTTGATATTTGATTTATGTATGTGTGTTTACTTGTTACATAGGCTCCATGAACAGATGTTTCTGTATACTTACAGCTTTGGGCCTAGAACATAGACAGTGTTTGGTAAATGTTTGAGTGAATAAATGACTCTAACACTAAAAAATGTTTTGTTAGTGCTTTAGAATATTGCTGTAGAACATAATTGGTATAGTACAAGGCTTAGTTCTTTTTAATAACTTGGAAGCTTTGTGAGACTAGATTTTCTTTGTAGCTATAGTCTGTTCTCTTGGCCAGATTTTTGTCTGTCAATAATATATAATTAATATTCAGTGAATGAATACATTTATGTAAATGAGTAGAGATGTGTGTAATATAAAAAGCCAAACTGAAATGCAAAAGTGACTGCATAGAATCAGGAGTGAGCTCTGTGACTAAAGAATTGAGTTGAGGAGGAGGAAGATGGATGGCATCGCCTTGATTAAAACATTTGTATGCATTCACTTCTGACCAGGTCCATCATTTGCCAGCAACTTTCATCTCTTGCTTAGCTTGCTGTAATAGAGTTTTTCTGTATATTACACTCACACACACAGGACTGGGAAGTAGCTCAGTGCAGAAGCCCTGGGTTCTGTCTCTAGTACTGTACAAATTTAAAAAAATTACAGGTCTGTTCTTTTTAAGTAGTTTTGTTTTCTGTGTCACAATCTGTAATACTGGTGCCAAATAAATTGTTTTATAAAATAGTCACCAACTTGCTAAGACCTCTTTATATTTTGGCAACTTTTAGTTCTTTTTGATTATGATAGACATTAAATTATAAATAAGTATGTTTGGTTTTTGAGTTGTGAATGGGATGACAAAGTTTCCCATAAGCAGATCCACTGAGAAGTGGTAACTGACAGCAAGACAGGCAACAAAAGAATCCCCAGCTAGAATGATACAGCCTTCTGGAACTGCCATTTTGGATGTGGGCAGACGGCTTGAACATCTTAATGGCTCCGGAGGAGAGACATGTCGTGTTAGGTTCCAGATATTGGTCATCAGGGCATCATTTCCACACGTGGTGACGTGTGGAAAGGCGGGTTCTGGAATTTGGCAGGCTTGGCTGTAAGTAAGACTTGGGATGTGATGATGGCAAATTTCTTCAGCATTTTGAGTTTTGGTTTCTTCATCATGTAAAATGAAATTTAAAATTAAAAGATTAAATAAAGATACTCTTTGTATGCAAAGACATCCTTAAAAATGAATAGTTTTTATATATTTTTTACAGTGAGGCATGTAATATGTTCTAGAAACAAAAAATACTTGGTTTTTAGCGATTTATACTTTAGTCAGCTAGACAGTTCTATCTAAATATTTCATTATTTAAAACTGAAGTCTTGCTACATTTAATTTTTTATTGACATGTAAAACACTATTTGTGAAGCTGGCCGTGGTGGCAGATACTGGCAGTGGCCCTCTGCCACTGAGCTTATATTCCTAGCTCTTTTTTGTTTTATTTTTTTATTTTTAAGACAGGGTCTTGGTAGGTTGCCCAGGACAATCTTGAACTTGTGATCCTGCTGCCTCAGCCTCCTGGTTAGCTGAGATTAAACGTGTGCATCCTCACACTTAGATGATTATAGGCATCTGTAAGTGGAAAAATAGAAATCTAAAAAAAAATGGTAAACATAAATTGTTACGGCACTGTGCAGCATATTGCAACAGGGTATTTTGATCAAGATTTGTATTTAGCCCTGCCATGCCTGTAGTCCCAGTTACTCGAGAGGCTGAGGTCAGGTCACTTGAGTCTAGGAATTTGGGGTCAAGCCTGGGCAACACAATAAGACCCTGTCTCTTAAAAAAAAAGATTTGTATTTAATCATCTTAAAATTAAATGTAGCTACTTTTAGTTTTTAGAATGTATGTGCTGTAGTGATACATACATTACTGAGCCAGTTTGTCTTGAGATTATTTTTTCATACAAATTAACAAAATGTGCTTACACTGGGGTGCTTTCCTTCTGGTGCTTAGCATGTGTTTACCTTCTTTATCTCTAGTGTACATCACCTGTTTGTTCTTTTGAAATTCCATGTTAATGTTATTATTAACCTAAGATAAAATTAAGAATATAAAAAATTTTAAAAGGAATATAAAAAATTTAAGGTTTTGCATCTGCTGCAAAAATGATAGGTACCATATATAGTTTTTTATAATAATTCATATATTTAAATATCATGTGGTATATATATATATGTATGTATGTATTTACAGATGGTCTCATCTTGGATGGTTTGGCTTATAATTTGTAACTTATGATGGGTTTCTCCGTGTAGCCCTGTCATAAGTTGAGGAGCACCTGTCTGTTATCTGTGTACATGTTCACACACGTGTGTGTGTGCGCACACGCACACGCACACACACCCCCTGGGTGAACACTAGACTCGAGTGTTTCTGAGATTGAGGTGCTGTCATGCGCTCAGGCATGTAACAGTTCTTGTTCCCAGTCTGCTTGTGATGCCCTTGCAATGTTAACAGTGAGGATTTGAAATGAACTCAGATTTTTAAATGTTTCTTTGTAGAATATTTGAAAATATATGCAAAAATAGGATAATATTAAAATCTCCATATAGATTAGACTAGTGATAAATAACTCTTTCATCCTTCTGAATCAAATCTAGGCTTCAGACCCCTTAGTGTGCTGCTCAGAACTCTCCATCGCCTGACTCCAGTTTCCCTTTCCAGTAGAGTATCTAATTAAAGGCTCAGTATCTACTTGTACTTGATTATTTATTACTTAGGGCCTTGTGAAAATGCTTTAGAAATTCCATCATCATTTTGATGTTATAGCTTTGCTTATAGAGTTCCCTTTGCCTTAGTTACCCTGCTTTTCAACTCTATCTGTTGAAATTCTACACTTACTTAAGGCTCCATTCAAGAATCAGCTCTTGAAGCCGGGTATGGTGGTGTACTGGTGATCCCAGTATTTGGGAGGCTGAGGCAAGAGGATTGCTGCGTGTTTGAGGCCAGCTTGGCATAAGTAGTGAGTTTGGGGACAGCCTGAACTACATAGCGAGACCCTGTCTCAAAAACAGAAACAAAAAACGGTTCTTCAGGAAGGCTTCCCTCACTTATGTCCTCCACTTCAACTCTACCAGTTGTAGGCATGTTCTTTCATTATTTCCTAACTCTTATATTTATTCAATAAATCTTTGAGAGTATAGTATGTTCCTAAGCCCATACTGGAATCCTCATGTCTTTTTCTTCTTCTGAATTGAGGTCCGTGGTGTTCAGAACCGTGCTGTTTTAAGATGTCTCTTGGTCCTCCTGTGTTTAGCACTGTGACTTGTATATATTAGAAGCTTTAAGGTGAATAGTGACCTGAATAGTTAACTTTCAGTTTTCATGTAGACCATTACATAATGAAATTATACATGTGAATACTTAGCAAGTTTTTAAAATTAAAAAACATGTTTGGTTTTAGCTGTGTGTGGTGGCACATGCCTGTCACCCCTAGCACTCATGATGCTGAGTTGGATTAGATTGATAAAAGTCTGGGGTCAGCCTGGACTACATAGTGAATTGAAGGCCAGCTTGAGCTATGTAGAGATACCCTGTCTCAAAAAGCCAAAACCAAACACACTCTATTTTTTAACTTTCAAAAAATGTATTATTAGGCTAGGGATGGTAGCACAGGCCTGTTATCCCAGCACTTGGAAGGCTGAGGCAGGAGAATCGTCATGAGTTCAAGGCCAGCCTTGGCTACATAGTTGAGTTCAAGGCCAGCCTGCTACAAAGTGAGACCATGTCTCAAAAAGCAAACGAATATATATATATATATATATATATATATATGTTTGTGTGTGTATGTATATAAATATATGTAAAATACATATACATATAAGTTTAGAAATATCACAAACAAAATTAAGTGATCTTTTCTACACCATTATCCAGTATACTTTCATATAGATTTATCTATTTCTGTGTAACAATTGCCCCAAAACATTTATTTTCTCCATTTCTGTGAGCCAGGAACTTGGCAGTGTTTCGGCTGTGCTGTTCTGGCTCTGGATCTCTCCCGAGATTACAGTTAGGAGCCATCTGAAGCTGCAGTCATGAGAAGGCTTGGCCCAGCTAAGCATCTGTTTCCATGCTGCCTCACTCACAGTGACTGTTGACAGGCGGCCTTGGTTCCTCGCCATGTGTACTTCTCGTAGGTCTCAGGTGTCTCACGGCAAACCAACCAGCTTTCCTGAGAAGAGTAATTCCAAAAGTAAGCAAGGTGGAAGTCACAGTGTCTGTTAAGACTAAGGCAGAAGTCCTTTCTGTAGTATCCTTCTGGCTCTTCAGCAGCCCTAGTCAGTGCGGGAGGCCTACACAAGGGTGTGACTGCCACAGGTGACTACCTTGGAGGCTAGCTGCCACAGGGGTAATGAGGTGAGAGAGAAGAAGCAGTTGTCCAGCCTCTACAGATAAGAAGGAAAAGCCAGATAGCTTTTATTTTTTCTCACATTGGGATTGTAGAGTATAATGTTGCCATTTTGTTTGGAAATGATACAGTATGAAAGACTTATCAAACTTTTATAAGGATGTATTCATTAGTCAATTTTTGCTAACACACATTAGCCTTCAGATTTTTCATACACTCAATTGTCTGAATAGCCTTAAGGAATAATTCTTACTTATTTTATTAATATTTATTAATACTCAGGTGTGTTAAGGCATTTTCATGCTGTTTATTTTTTGTTCTTGACAATTATGATCTTATAAAGATGAAAATAAGGGTTGAGTTACTTTTAATTTTTTATTATGTTTTCCATATTATTTGTTTTCCCCAAGTGCCAGTGATTATACTCAGGCCCTTGAGTATAGTAGGCAGATGCTCTACCACTGGGCTATGCACCCAGCCCAAGAAAAGAGATTTTTGAGCTAGGTGTGGTGGCGCACACCTGTAATCCCAACACTGAGTGGGCTGAGACAGAAGGATCTCCATGGGTTTGAGGCCAACCTGGGTTACATGGTGAGACCCTGTCTAAGGGTGGGGGGAGACTTCTAAGTAAATATTAGAGTAGGATTAGAATCTAGGAAGTCTTCAGAGCCAGACTCTTGGGTCTTATTCCATTGTATCTTAATCTTTTAGTGTCCTTGGAGCATAGAGAATATGTAAGTGTAGCCACTAATTTTTGGTAAATTTAAAAAATGGTCACATCTAAGTGATGAAAATGAAAAAATACTATTCACAACAAATCACCCGTGTAGAAGAAATGTTTCCTGGGTTGTGTGTAGGTGGCACAAGTTTGAACTATAGATTATGCTCCTTATTTAGAGTGTTTCTTACATTACTTCTCCCATATGCTTTGCTTACTTAAAATTATAGATTCCTGAATAGGTAGCAAGCAATGACTTGCTTAGATAATTCTGGATATTCATATTGATGCTGACTTGGAAATTAAGTATAATTTCCTACTCAAAGCTGATTCTTCCACTCTCAGAATTTTGGTGAACTTTGTCCTAATAAAATACTGGAAGTTTGGCTGGGGATTTAGCGTGGTGGTTAGTGGGCTTGCCTAGCAAGTGCAAGGCCCTGAGTTCAATCCCTGGTACACACACACACAAAAAAAACTGAAAGTTTGAATATTCCAGATCAAAGGAGTGGCAAGTGAAATATTAATCACCTTCCTAGTGGGACTTCTTAGTGGGAAAGTCAGTCTCTTAATGATTCACGCTATTCACCATATTTGATTAAGAAAAGAAAAAGAGAATTAAGGTCTAGGATGTGACCCAGGGTAGAACACTTGCCTAGCCCATGTGAAGACCCAAGTTCCTGGGCTTGAGCCCCAGCACCACAAAAAGCGGGGAATTAAAAATGAAATTTATTGTATTGTGCTTGTATTTATGCTACTCAAGATTTCCGAGTTATTGTTCAGACACACATACCCCTGGAGCAAAGACATAGAAATGATCATTTCAGATGTTATCTGTGTCTTGGTATGTAAACCTTTCTTCCTGCAACAAGAAATTTATACATACTAGGGTGGAAAATCAATATTCTATAATGTTTTCTTTATACAGAAAAAGAAAATATTGTAACACATTGAGTCAGCTGTATACAGAAGCCTGGAGCAACATGTGGATTATACAATGATTTGCAACCTCTTTTGTAACTTTGTATCTGCACAAATAGTGTTTTCTTTTATTTATTTATTTATTTATTTATTTATTTATTTATTTATTTATTTATTTTAAACCAAGAACCTGTATTGGTACATTCTACATACATTGGTCACATTCATTACATTTATTCTGTACCTATACATGATACATCTTGGTTCTCCCCCTCTCCCCCACTCCTCCCCTCTGCTCCCTCCCTCCCTATTTACAGCAGGTTTATTCATCATTTTCCATATTTTCCTTTCCCCTCTCTTTCCCCTGTTGCCTTTCTGCTTTTCCCCTTCTTTCTTTCTAGTACTCCTCTCCTCTGCACACCATCCTCCTTTTATATAATATCTATTACACCTCTTTGTCCTTATTTACAGTTATGGTCTCTCATATCAGAGAAACAATTCGATGTGTGCTCATGAGTGTCCAATTTATTTCACTTAAGAGTAT
>PVJO010010447.1:0-64226 GCA_004026905.1 Hystrix cristata
GTTTTTCGGTGAATATTGGATGGCTTTGGTTTCTTGGAATACTTCAATATGCATTCAAAGTGATTCTTAAACACAATCTAGCTAATTCTTTGAGAAGTAGGGTTTTGAGGTGATTTAATCCACAATGTAGGCAGAAAGGAGGTCCACTTAAAAACATTTGAATGCACAAGCTCTTTTCAGCACATCCTAGAAGTTTAACCCGCCCATTCCTGGCAGGGCTGGTGTCTTTCCTGGGTTCTCTGCAGCAGCCAGTGCCTCTCTTTACTCTAGAGCTCGGTACACTCCCCGAGCTATTACTGTGCTTCTTCCCGGAGGCCTCGATTCCCCAGGGCCAGAGGGACCTTGGCTTACTCACCTTACAATTCCCGAGGCTGAGCACCGGGCAGAAGGGAGGGGAGCCTTGGAGGGGAGGGGATTGACTGCTGTCAGTACACAGCCTAGCAGCTCACAGGAGGAACAAATGGGACCAGATCGCAGGATGGGAGATGGCTGCCGGCAGAGGTGTAGAGCCAAAAAGAAAGAGCTTCAGAGATCTCATCTGTGCCCAGTTGATAAAAAGTATGGATTTCAGAGTAAGGAATGACATCTTTAGTTCAGAGTGAGGTGGCATCCTAAAGCTAGAGAAAAAGGGAAAGAACCATTATTGTTGTTTTTAAAAATATAATGCAGTTAGAAAGGTGAAACTGAATTATTGGAGCCTAACATGATGTGAATTCATAACAAAGGAGCAGACAAGGGTATGGTCTGGAATTGGTGTTGAGGCTGCCAGGAAAGCGACGGCTCACTTGTTAGGTCTCACTAGGTGTGTTCCACACCCGGAGGATCCCATGGGGTGTGCTTTTCTGAATGTTCTATGAACGCTCATCTAAAATGAGATTCCATCCATAAACGTGTTACCTAAATTTATAGGTCACACACCTAGATGGATTTGTGGTGTATACAGAGGCATGTGTGTTGGGCCGTGTGTGTCTGCACGCGTGTGCACACAGACATGCACACACACAGACTACTGCACAAATGTGAGGAAACTGCATGTTTTCTGTGTTTTGGCTAAGAGGCCTGCTTGTCCTAAATTGTATCACAAATGTGTGACATTCTTTCCTTCTAAGTTCCCATCTTTTAGTCATTTTTTGGATCCTAGTGTGCTGGTAGGGAAGATCAAGACTTTTTCCCATTACTATGCTTTATTGTATTAACCTCAATTATATCACTTGGTTAATTAAGCATCATCTTGTGAAGAATAGGAATGTAAAGGACTAGGAGACGAGAGAGGTGAGATTTAGTTTTTGTGTATGCATGTGTGCATATGTTGACAATAGGGATGAGATGGACTAAAGCTCATCCTATTAATGTGATGAGAATTATTGATTAAGCACTGACCATGTGCTTGACATGTGGCATCTGGATGTTCTGTTGCTTCTAATGATAGATTTTTGGATTATGTTTGTTTTCTGGAACAGGTGGACAGTGGAGGTTCTGCAAAGCATATCATTTAGTTGTCTTTTCTTCCTCCCTCCTTCCTTCCTTCCTTCCTTCCTTCCTTCCTTCCTTCCTTCCTTCTGCTGGGATTGGAACTGAGGGTTTGAACATGCTGGGCAAGTACCCTGCTGCTGAGCCACACCCCCACCCTAGTTCCTTTCTAGCAGTGCATTGGTCAAAATATTGAGCTCATTGTCCATTAGGAAGCACATCAATGTTGGAGAATTGTAGAAAACATGACTCAAGAAGGAGCCATTTAGTTTTCCTTACGATTTGGTGTAAGTTAATACTGTGAAGAGAAAGAAGGCTGAAAGTCTACCTGCCTTACAGCAGGCATTCTGTTTTGGGGAGTAGAGTCAACGTTAAATCACCCACTTGTCCAAGTTAGGGTTACCTTTTTGTTTGATTTTTCTTGGGACAGAGTGCCCACGAAGAACTTATATACCATAAATAGAGCCATTTGCCCCAGGAGAATCTAGTTAGATGGTCTGTGTTAAATTTTTTCACAATATGTTTGAAATGGTTCAATAAAACTAATACTACTTTTGTATTTTATTTAAAATGAACTTTAGTATATATTAAGTATGAGTTAGCAATTAAGTTCTAATGTAAAGCAAAATAGTTTGGAATTTTATGTAGTGGATTTTTTAAAATAAAGGAATTTAGGTACTCCTTTCCCAAGGGATTACACCAAGGAGTGGTAGTTAAGTGGTGTGACTTTCCTAGAAGGTAGGAAATGGCCTGTGAGGAATCCTCTTCCTAAAGGAGACTTAGGAGAGTAGCTCACCTTTGTTCTTTATTTTAAGGAAAAGGCACACCTAAGCTGTCAGAAGCAAAATTAAAATCTGTCCTATTTCCAAAAAAGAACATGAGACAATTCTTCAGCGTCTAGGACTGCCCCTGTGATAGGACATTTGCCATCCCAGGCTGCTGGTTACCAAGTGCTGGGATCTGTGTTCTCCAGCACTTCTGATGCCTTCGTTTCTCGCCTCCATACCCAGGTGCCCCTGCCGCTGAACTGGTAACTTTCTAATTTCCATAGACCATGGCCCGTTTGAGAGCTCCTTCTTGGTAATCTCACTGCAGTTTGTGGTAAGCTTGAAGCATTGCATATTATTACACTATTACTTAGTTCTTGGTTGTTGCTAAGTGTGTATGTGCTTGGATTTGTCTTCTTGTAAACTTCTCAAGAGCAGGGCCTATACTTCTTTCTGTGCTTTGTATATTCAGTAAGGTAAAAACACAATTTGTTATTTGACAGCTCCTTTGTAACTCATTGCAGTGTTTACTATTGAATGGAAAAGGAAAATGATTTTCTGATTTAATGTTGAGTTCCAGATGTGACTCTCACAAGTCTTTGGTTTGTATGTGGTAGAAATTTGTAGCTCTTATTCTCAGCATATGTAGTCACACTTGTACTGGGCCCGGGAACCCACGGCTAGAGGACAGTTTCAATCATGCTAACAGTTTTTCGACTCAGCTTTCACTAGCGAAATCATCTGCTCATCAGTTCTCCAACTTACCCCTTTCTTAAGACACACTTGCGCTTCCCTTTCTGTGTGGAGCCTTTTCTGATGGCTTCATTCCGCAAACTCTTTCCTTTTTCCGATTCCTACAGCTTTTACCATGTAATCTGGTTGTCTCCACTTCTTGCCTCCTGGTCAGTGCTCCACCTGCCCGTGTCACCCTGCTCCTTTGCCAATCTGGCCGCGGGCACCGGGCCAGCAGTTGCTCAAATTGGGTAACCTGTGGGTACATCTCAGCTCTTACCTTGGTTTGCTGCGTTTATCTCACTGCCTTGCCCTTCTCCGTCTCTTTGAAACTGTCTCCTTTCTTCGATTTTGTCATTTTATACTCCTTCTGAATTTCTATCATAGTAGTAGAGTGAGGTGGTTAGAAGTGAAGGATCCAGAGCCAGAGTGCTTGGGTATAAATCCTGTTTCCGCATTTACTTGGGCAAGGTACTCAAACCCATCTGTAAAATGGGGATAATATCAGCGGGTACTCTGTATGGTTCTGAAGGTTAGATGAGTTAAGAGTTATTTAGATCATGTCCAAGTAGAATAAACAGTGCTAAAGAAATATTGGTTCCGACTGCTGTTTTGTGGACTGTTCTTTCTTGCTGACTTCCTCTAGTTGTCTCTTGAAGATCATAAAGTTTCTACTCTGAGATAAGCCTTGTTGTATGTGTAGATACTGCTCCTTGATTGTGTCATCTGTTCCCAGTGGTCTTAATTATTGCACCATATCATCACAGTCTTTCTGTACAGCCCAGACCTGTCTTTCTAGCCTCCAGATCTCTATTTTCAGCCCACCCTGGGGGCCGGGAATCACATCTTAGTTTGCCCCTCCCTAACTTCCTCATTCATTTCTTCTTCCACTCTGTATCTTGTTAATGGTGCCACCCACATAGTTTCCTATTCTAGGAGTCAAAGAGTCCCCCTAGGTTCCTCCTGGTCTCTGTCTCCCCAAGTCTAGCTCAGCATCAAGGCCTGTCCATTTTATCCCTTAAATGTCTCTTGGATTTATCTTTACCTGTACTGTGGTATTGCTTTCCTTCTGTCCTGAAGCACTGCTCACCTGGTCAGCGGCCTCTTACCAGGTTGCCCTGACTTTGTTCTCCCTACTTCCTGAGCCATCCAGGGCCTGCTGCTAGGTTATTTCTTTAAAATACAATTCGCACCCCCACCCCACCAAATCCATGCACTGGCCTGAAGTTCATGTTACTTAGTTGTGCTGTATCACTGGGGTGTGGGAAAGTTTCCATCCTTCCCTTCTACCACCATCCTATATGTGCATTTCTTGGTGGCCCTAGAGGTCTTTGTAGCTCCATAAATAGGGCTTTTTTCCCCCTTCTTCCTTGTACTTGTGTCTATCTCTTTTGCCTGAAGTGTCTTCCCATTTCATGTTCTACTTAGTGAAAGTCTCACCTACCTTGAAGACTTGCAGCAGGAATCTCTGTTGGCATTTGGGGTGGGACAGTTTTTCATGCAATGTGGGACACTTAACTTGCTTCCTGGGTGTTGAATGCCACTGGCAGCTCCCTTCCCCCTTTTTCTCCTATGAGGTCCACAAAAGCTGCCCACCCCGTTTCCTGAGCCCTTGCTGGATAGGGATGGCCCTGGCTCAACACCACACCATGCTGGGAATCTCAGGTTGGGCTTCATCTGTTTGGGAAGCCTTGCCTTGTACCCACTTGCTGACCAACTAGGGCATTTCTGTCTCTCTCCCTTCCCTGAACTACATGCGCATTTTGTAGTTTCATTATTTCTCTCTAGGACAAGGCTTATCTTTACATTCCCAGAATCTGGTATGTAATGGGGACTCAGTACATATTTGCAGTGCAAATATCCTTGGTATTTGTCTGTTACTTTCGGTCATTATTTACCTATTTCACATGTGTATATCCTTCCTTTTCAAATAGGTTGAAAGATATTTAAAGGGAGAGATCTTTTAGATGGGCTTTGTTTATTACCTAGCACAAAGCATATAGGAAACACTGAGTAACTGAACATTTAGAGACTAGTCATATGTCTAAGGCAAGATCTTAGTTCTTTTCATTTTTGCTCGAAGGTTGTATTTCTCAATGTTAAGGCATGTTTCTATAATTTCCCCAGGTTTTTCACTCTTGTCTGTTCATTTTGTGGGTACAGTAATTAGCCATTCCAGTTTAAGAGTATCTCAGTTTTTATGGGCAAAGGGAAGTAATCGTCCATTCCTATAAAGACTTCTGGAGAGGGGATGGGAAGGTAGGAGGGCTGTCACACAGAAACACCATCTGCTGCATGAAGTACAGATACAAGGTTCAGGGGAGCTGGGGCTGTCTTTCAGTGGTTAGGGCTGCCAACCGCTGAGGACCCATTTCTGGCTAGAAACTCATCCAAGTAGCAGGAGGAGTTTTCACTCTGATCTGTCCCCCTAATAGTTCTTTCTGCCTCGACTATTTTCCCTCCTGTCTAGTCAGCAGTATTTGGATCAGTCTCATAAAAATATAATTTTAGCTAAGTTATTCTACAACTTCAAACCCTCCCCTGGCTTATTGCTACCTCCAAAAGGGGTTCCTCAACCAGAAGAATGTGTCTTCTTTCCCTCTTAGATCTTAAAACCTTAGGTTAAGCCTTTAACTCCACAGGGGAAAACCGGATTCATGAGTTGACAGTTACTTTGTTTCTTCCCATAAATAAAATTTCCTGCCTAGTTATCTCATTTTATGGTTCAGGATATAAGCAAATTTCTTGGAATATTTAAAAAATTTATTCTTAAAGGATAAAGTCTTGCTGCCATACAAAATAATAATTTAAAAAACATGTCACATACTGTGAAAGAAATTCTAAAAATGTTTTAAGTAATGTCAACATTAGTAGAAAAGGCAAAAGAAAAAAAGGATAGAAAAAAAAAACAAAAAGAAAGAAAAACCACCCATGGTAACTAGAGCAAAATGGAGATGAGGATGCATAAATTCTAGAAAGGTTTTTAACTGAAATTTTTATTGAGACTATTGTAAATTCACATGCAGTTATAAGGAACAATAAAAAGATACTTTGTGTACTCTGGTTAGTTTCCCTCCAGGATAACATTTTATAAAACTATAGCACTAGTGTCTCAATCAGGATGGATACCGATATATTTTATCCGTCATATTCAGATTTCACAGTTCTATTTCTGTGCTTATAAAATTTGATATAAAAAAGAAACTGATCACTTAATGATATTCACTAAAATGCTTAGCAATTTCATTACATAATCTTGTTCTTAAAAATTTTTCGATGTCATTTTGTCACGTGTGTATTGCATGCATCCACCACTACAGCCAAGACACTGAACAGCTCCAAAACCTTGACCTGTGTGTTGCCCTTTTTTATTCGTAGCTACTGCTACCCCCAAAACTGTTTCTAACTCCTGGCAACCACTAATCTGTCCTCCATTTCTATATATTTTTTTTCATTAGAAAGAATTTATGTATATGGAATAACATACCTTGTAACCGTACGGGATTGACTTTTATCACTCAGCATAAAATTTCCATGTTATTATGTGTGTCGGTAGTTTACTCCTTTTTGTTGGTTGGTATGTAGTTGTCCCCCAGTATCTGTGGGGGATTAGTTTGTAGGACTCCCAGAGATAACCAAAATCCAAGCATACTTAAGTCCTTTGTATAAAATGGCATAGTATTTGCATATAGCCTAAGCAATCCTCCCCTATACTTTAAATCATCTCTAGATTACTTATAATACCTAAGATAACGTAAGTACTATGTAAATAGTTGTTATGCCATATTTTGTAGAGAATAATGACAAAGAGAAAAAGAAGTCTAGACATGTTTAGTATAGACTCAACCGTTGTAGGCCTAGCTACAGTCTGTGGTTGGTGGCACTTGGAGATGGGAAGGGCTGTATGTATGTTATAATTTGTATGTGTGCCCCAGAGTTTAACCATTAACCTGTAGAAGGACATCTGGACTGTTCTAGCTTTGGGCTGCTACAAATAAGGCTTCTATAAATGATCACATGTGTGGACTTGAGTTTTTATGTCTTCAAAGGGAAAGTAGCCATTAGCACAATTGCTGGTGGAAGTTATATGTTTAGTTTTTAAGAACTGCTGACCTTTTCCAGGGTTGCTATCTCATTTTGTGTTCCCAGTCAGTATGTGTGAGCCTTCTAGTTATCCCACATCCTCTCTGGCATTTGGTGATCCACTTGTTTTGCGTTAGTCATGCCAAATGGTATGGATTAATATTGTGATTTTACTTTGCATGTTCCTACTGGCTAATGACGGTGAACATCTTTCCATGTATTTGCCACCCATTACATCCTCTTCAGCAAAATCTCTGTTCTGTGTTTGGTCCATTTTCTAAATCAGTTGAGAGTTCTTTGTCTGTTAAGTGGTTTGCAAATATTTTCTGCCAGCCCATAGCATGTGCTTTCATTCTCCTCACAGACCAAAAAGTTTTAAGATTGATGTGTAATGTGGTTAAAAAGTAGTTTTTAGTTTTTTTCAGATCTAATGGTCCCTTGAGAATCTGATGAAATCTATAAAGTCTTGTAGAAAAATGTACATGCACACAGAATTTTGCGTGCAGTTTCATGGACTTTCTGGACTCTATAAAGTCCATCCATGGACCATATGCTGTGAACTCCTGTTGTATTACTTTCTAGAAATCCCTCATAAGCTCCAGGGAGAGTTATCTTTCTCTCCCCGAAGCGCAGAGTGGGAAGCTCTGTAGCTTCCAAGGTAAAAGCAGATTCTTAGCCAGAACTTATCTATCTCCAGTGCCCCTTTCAATACCTTCCTTGGCCTCTGTGGGAGACCTTGTCAGATGACTACTTTAAATTTTTGCAGACTGAACAGCTATAGCACAGTCTTTCTTATACTGACTTCAGGCTTTTAGGCATCAGTAGAGGAAAGAGCTTTGAGACTGTCATACCTACCAGTTCTGGTTTAGTAGCAAGACTCTGATTTATTATTTTCTTGCTCTAACTTTATAAATATGGAAAGTAAGAAAATAGAATGAGATACTGAAAAGAATCATAGGTCTGATTCAAAAAAATTGAGGGTCGGAGGTGTGTGCAGTACTGGGGATTGAACCCAGGGCTTTCACACTGAGCTATATCTCCAACTCTTTTATGGGTCCTTTTTTTTTTTTTTTTTTTTTTTTCCGGTGCTGGGGATCGAACTCAGGACCTTGTGCTTGCCAGGCAAGCACTCTAATCACTGAGCTAAATCCCCAGCCCCTCTCCAACTCTTTTAAAAATCACTAAATTGCCCAACCTGGGCTCAAACTTGTGATCCTCCTGCTTCAGCCTCCCAGAGTTCTGGCAGGATAGGCACACAGATACACTCATTAGCTGTGTCTAATCCCAGAATCATCAGTATTACCACGGCCTTTATTGAAGTTGATATTGTTTTCCATCATGAGAATGTGAAAGGAAAACATAGGTAGGAGAAGCTGGGCTATCCGTTGTTAAATTCTGGTATAAAGGTAATGCGTAATTAGGGATGTTATTGTTCGGTTTCTGGCACAGGGCCCCTGCCTCTATAAACCCATTCTCCTTTGTCCCAGATATGCAGTAGTATGCGTTTTGAAGATGGATTATGTAGGAGATCAGTGCTCTCTGCTACCTCTGGCCCCAGACCCCTGCTTCAAGTCCCTGGACGCCATGTCTCCATTCATGTCTGTCCTCATGCTGAACTCCCTTCTCTCCTCATGCTTCCCTTATACTATCTCAGTCTGCTGGTTGAATGGTCTCCCTCCTCCTCCTCTATGTTCGAGGATGTAGCTTTTGTCACCCAGACTGACGGTGAGCTCAACAGTAGTAGTGTCTCACACATTTTAATATCCCTCCCAAGACTGCATCCATGGTGCCTTGCACACAGTAGGTGACAGTCCCTTGACTTTCGGATGTGGAAAGGGACTTTAGAGCTCTAGTGCTAATGAGGAAAGACAGGTTGTATCTTGCCCAAGATGCTTGAGTGATAATTGCCTTTTGCACCGACTATGAGCAATACACTCACTAGACTCATAGCGCAATCAAAATTCTAAAGTAGCTGCTCAGTAGATTTGGAAGAAGCTTTTTAAAGGCTCAATCACTTTGTGTGTGTGCAAATATATCCTGAGAAATACAAGCGAATGTGACAGGCTTACAAGTTAGCAGCCAGCTCCTGCGCCTCTTTGTACTTCCTCTGATTTAGGCTGCACCATTTGAGACTGGCTGGCTCCCCTTCTTCCTTACCACCCCCCCGCCCCCATTAATTTGAATTAATGAGATCCTATTGAATAGTTACTGTGTTCTTTCCTTTCTGATCTTCAGACATCTCCCCATTGAGTTTACTGAATAATTCAACTTTTTCGCTTAAAGCTGTTTAGACTTGCATAACTCAGGTAGATAACGCTAATCTGAAATGTGGTAGAGACATTGCTGTCTACTCAGTGGCAGGCTTATTTCTAAAACGCACTCTGCTTACTGAGACTTGACCTTCCCAGTCATGTGCTCTTCTTTCCTTCTCCAGCTAGCGTCACTGTTGTGCTTGACTCCAGCTCTACCATTTGCTAACTATCTGATCTTATGCAAATGGTAATTTTCCACTTTGTAATAATTCTAAGGATGAACAGAGAATGCATTATGTGTGTGTGTGTGTGTGTGTGTACATGATTAATTGGGGAGGGAGGATGAGAATTTTCTAGCAAAGTCCATAGGTTGAATGGCCCGACATCTGTGCTGCCATATTTGATTTCCAGACCATAATTGCGCATTGTACTCAAGATCCTCCATTTTCTCGCAGGAGTGCTTTTATCTCTTCAGCATTGAAATGATTATCTTCGAAGTCTCCGTCTTGTCATGATTTTCCCCCTTTGGACTGTTTAATGGATCTCTGCCACACTCTTATGGCTCAATGGCTTCATATATAATTTAAACAGTTCTCCAATGATATTTTTTGAACGTTCTGAAAAATATTATGCTTTAAAAATATTCTAGCATTTTACTAGAATACTTTAAATGATTTGGGTTTCATTTGCACCATTTGGTAAACCACACCAAGACCAAAGCAAAGGAATTACAAAAAGAAAACAAAACAATAACTCCCATCCGACCCCTCTTTCTCTGCATAGATGCTGGCCTTGAGTGGAGGGAAGGAACAGGAGGGCGAACAGGGAAGGCATTGCTTATCCGGGGCTTAGTTTGATAGGTGGCCAGTTCATTTTTGAATATTTTTGTGTTTAGATAGCTTTTCCTTCATTTGCAGCAGCAGCTACTTGGAAATAAATGTTCATGTAACAAGGGCTTCCTGGATTTTCTTCTCAAGGTGGCTGTAAGGAACTATCTGAGGTGATCTTTGTAAAATATTTAACATAGTGTTTGGATCATCATCAGCTTTCCAGATGTTGTTATTAATAATGTTGATAAATGCTGTTTGAGCATTTCCTGTTAATTGGTTTTATAAAAAGCACATTCACAGATTATTAGCATATCCAGACAAAATTAAAGTCATGGGTTTTATATTCAATCTGCCTTAGAATATTTCATTTAAATGCATAAATGTGAGAAACCCAGGATTTCATAAAGTCAAGAATTGAGTTTTGTAAGTTGAATATTTATTTTCCTTTTTTAAAAATTTTTATTTTTAACCAAGAACATGTATTGGAACATTGTATATATAATGATCACATTCATCATAGTTATTTTGTACCTGTACATGGTGTATCTTGGTTTTCCCTCCTCTTCCCCACCCCTCCCTCTTCTCCCTCCTTTCCTATTTACAGCAGGTTTATTCATATTTTTCCATGATTTCCCTTTCCATTTCTTTCCTTTTTTCCCTTCCTGCTTTTCCTCCTTCTCTCTTTCTAGATCTCCTCTCTTTTTGAATATTATCTTCCTTTTATATAATATCTATTACACCTCTTTGTCCTTATTTACACTTATGGTTTCTCATGTCAGAGAAACAATTTGATATGTACTCATGAGTGTCTGATTTATTTCACTTAAGAGTATGTTTTCAAGGTACATCCATTTACACACAAATGTCTCTACTTTATCCTTTTTTATGGTGGTGTAGTACTCCATTGCATAGAAAAACCACATCTTCTTTAGCCATTCATTGGTTGTTGGGCATTTAGGTTGTTTCCAAGACTTAGCTATTACAAATTGTGTTGCTATAAACATGGTTGTGCATATATCCCTGTGGTATGATGATTTTAATTCTTCTGGGATATTTTCCTCTTTAATTAAAACAATTTTAGCCTGTTTAAAGTGGTCTAGTTTTGGGTTGGGGATTTAGCTCAGTGGTTACAGTGCTTGCCTTGCAAGCACAAGGTCCTGAGTTCGATCCCCGGAACCCCCCCCCCAAAAAAAAATAAAGTGGTCTAGTTTTTAAAGAGTTATCTAGAAATCAAAGATACTAAGATGTATATTCCTCATAATATAAATCTGAAATATTGTGTCTTTTGCATTGCAGTACTTTTTTTTAATGTTTTTTCTTTCCTCTTTTCAGAACAAATTTAAAGGGTGTGGTTAAAAACTAAGGCCCAAATCATTCGCTAGTATCTTGCCAGCAAGATTTTGGAAATATTTTGGCATTTGCTTTCCTAAGAATCATTTTGAAAAATGTAGTATGATTTTTTAAAGCATTTCAATGTGAAAAATTTAAAAACCGCAGGTGGAACTGTAAAGCGTTAGGAAATAAAATGACATATATGGGGTGTGACATGTATACAGGCACACTGTATGAAGAACCTCGGCAGCTGTAACTTGCCTGGCAAATGCAAACCTTATTAAACTTACTAAACTTGATGTAAATAGAGGCACAGCACAGTCAGCCACATAGCTCCACAAACGAACACAAAACTCACTGCTTTTTACTGTGAAAGAGGAACTGATTTGGGGGAAAGTCCAAATGAGAATATAAATTTAAAAAATATAATTTAGTTTGAAGTTTGGTAATTGTATTGGATAGATTGTTTTCCCCAAATTATTTTCTCTGCAACTCACTGCGGAAATCCTGATAGGGGCTTTGGAAGGATCGGGACTGAGCTGGGAACTCTAGCTACTTCTGTTAGAATGTGTGCATCAGAGTGAACTGTCTTCTTCTGCCACAAAACACTTTCAAACCAGTTTCAAAGTAAACAGTCTTGAGAATGAGACACTCAAGTGGAAGTGTTATAAAACATTAAAATTATTAAACCAGGGTTTTCAAAAATGATGACACATTGTTTCTTTTTCTCAAGGAGTGAAAAGTGACTTCTCTAAAAAACACAATAATTGCTGCTCAAAATGTTTTTACAGTTTCTATGTGGAAAGATGAAAAAAGATAGAGTATGTAGGAATACTAAGATGTGAGTTATTAAATACCAGGTCAAATGCAAATACCGGGCTGCCTGGCTCTGGGTGTTTCACATCTGGGCAGACTCGCATCACAGTTCCAATTTGGGGCAGCCTTACGGGTGCAGGGGACCTTGTGCTGACTGACGAGTGGAAGTGTGGAGAAACCAGAGCCTCCCGGAAGCCTGGGGATGTTGGGTTTTGAGCTGAAGTCCAGCACGTGTGTCTTTGCACTGTGCAAGTGTGGAACACAGTGATGTCCTGCTGCTAAGCGAAGGAAGCCACTGGATGGACCTCCCATAACCTGACAAAGAGGGAAAAGAAAAAGGCCTGGTTTTTAGAAGCAGATCTTCTAAAAAGTTATCATGTGCCCTTCTTAAGAAAATAAAGTGTTACTGTGTATTTTATTGAATGTATTTATTAGTAAATGGTACTAATGTAATGATATATACTCTAAAACATACACAAAAATGAAAAAGTTAGGAAGACTAAACCTGATAATTTTTCCATTAATAATCCTTTTTGTTATTTCTATGAACATTAGTATACAAGAGATGATAGAAAACCATGGCAAATAATTAAATTAAAAATTATTACAATAAAAGACACATTGTCATTAATTCCCCTCAAAATACTCCCCTTCACTTCGAACATCTTGATGCCATCACTCTTGCCACTTTCTGAAGCAATTTTGGAGGTCTTCTTTTGTGGGTGTCTTTACAAGCTGCACTAAAATACATGGTGAATGTAGCTGCTGAGTGCCACGCAATGGCAAGCGAAGCTCATAAAGACATCACTGTGTGTCCTTATCCACTTTACTCACTGGATCTGGCACCTTGCGGCCTCTGACTCTTCCTCGTGTGAGGTAAATGTTTCGGTGGCCACAATAGTGCAACCAAAGACACGAGAGGACTTCTAGAACTGCTTCAGAAAGTGGCAAGAGCGATGAGATTAGTGTATTTGAGGTAAGGGGGATTAATTGCAATGCGGTTTTTACTATAATGTTTAAAATTTAAACACACCTCGTATTTTTTGAGCACATCTCATATAATATGTCCATGAGAATAATATGATGAATATGTGCCATTATTTTTGAAAATCTTATTTTAGGGGCCACTGACAGATGTAATCCCCAAGGCCATGCCACCGTGACCCACCCAGACCCCCAGAGGTGTGCTTTACTCATCTCCTGGGTGTCTCTGAAGCCAGTCAACTTGACAATCAAGTTTAACCATCACAGTGCAGTTAGTAAGTTAGTTTCATTAGAAATTCATGATTACCATTCATACCTCATTTCAGGGCATCCACAACAATGTTCACAGAGTTGGTGTGTTGGGAACAGGGTTGGGAGGGCCCAATTGTTAAGCCCTCAAAATGGCTTGTGGAGTGTTACTTTGACCTTGGAGGCCACCATGTCAACATGTTCATGAAGTATTAGGAAAACTCACTATAAGTGGTTTTAGGCAAATAAAAACAGAACTTTTCCTTGCCACGTGCGTCCTCTGGGAATCACTGTACTACACATCACCCTTCAGGTTGCTGGCGCCCACCTTCTTAAGAGAAGTCTCCCCACGACAGTACTGCCGGGGGGCTGTGACCTAGGACGAGGGCAGGGTGGGCCTGCTGAGCAGAGCCAGGGCCTGGAATTTGGAGAGGGTGGTGGTGACTGGGGGTGTGGGGGACCATAATGATGGGCAGTGAGTCTCCCTGGCTGTTCCATTCAGAATCTTCCTGCAGCCCATGCCACACTTTCTCCCGATCTCTGTGTGTTGCTTGCCTGGTGCTCCTTGAGGGCCGGACCCCTTCCTACTTACCTTTGTGTGATACTGGACCCACAGTGTGCAGCAGCTGGGTCTTTTTCTTCTAATTAGGAAGGCAGTTTCTGGGAGCTAGTTCCGTTCTTTTTAATTATGGCAAAAATGTATATAACAACATTTATCATCATTTACCATAAAGTAACTATTTCTCTCTGTATAGCGTAGTAGTGTTAAATGCATTCACATTATCGTACAACCATCACTATTATCCATGTCTAGAACACCTTGCGTAATGCAAAAGTGAAACTCTGTGTCCGTTAAAATCCATGGAACGATAAATTCTCCCCTCTGCCACTGCTGGGAACCATCATTTTATTTTCTGTTTCAAAGAATTTGTCTACTCTACATAGCTCATATATTTGGAACCTACAGCATCTGTCCTTTCTGCTGGCTTATTTCACTTGGGATAATGTTGTTAAAGTTCAAACCCCTTGTGGTCTGTATCAGAATATTCTTTCTTGTCAAGGCTGGATGCTGTTCTAATGTGCACGTGTACTACATTTTGTTTCTCCATCTGTCTGTTAATAGACAGCTCTGTGTGCTGTTTTTGAAAGGGCAGGGCATGCAGAAGCAGGTACGGATGCATACAACTGGTGGAAAGGTTGGTTAGCTCTTCAATGGACTGTAAACACCCTCCACTCCCACCCCTGCCATCATGGTCATGCAGACGAAGCCACTGGGATCTCTGGCCTTGTGGACATGAGGGGCCGCTGGACTTTCTTCTCACTGTGCCCCTTTGCCTCATCTGGACAAAAGTAGATTCTGAGATTGGGGTAGCCCATGAGGCAAGTGATGAACGAAGGCAAAACTTTCAATATGTTTCATGTTGTTCTTTCTTGGCTTTCAGAAATATTCCTATTCTGGGATAACATCAGAGGTAATAGGGTTTCTTTATATATGTACAAGAATAAAAGTAGGGTAGGAAGATGTATATTTAATTTTTGTGGTGCTAGGGATGGCATCTAGGACCGCTCACATGGTAGCAAGGACTCCATCCCCAGCCCTCTTTATCCTTCGGTGGGTGTTTTCCTGCTGTGTTGTCCCCTCCCTCCACAATGATGCTGGTGACCGAGTTGGGGGCCACTAAGAACTCTGAGGGCCGGTTACTCCCAAGCTTCTGCAATAACTGCTGTCATTTATTGCTCTCATTGCAGATGCAGAAGCCATGGAGTTGAGCTGCAGCGAAGTCCCTCTTTACGTAAGTCCCTAAGCGTTGGGTTTCCGGTCCATGGAACCTTTTCATAACTTGAACCATATTCCTGAAGTGGGAGAAATGTTTTGTTTCCTGTTGGGTTGAAGGTTTTTAAAAACAACTCGCTGAACATTACTGTCTAGCACAAATATTTGCATAGAACCTTTTACAATTGGTTGGCTCCTGTTTCCAAAGCCGGGGTGTTACTTACGTTTCCTTTAGAGTAATACCTTTTTATAATTTCTGGACTCATAAGTATTCAGTTCCCTTATAAGGATAAGTTTTGAACATTATGTTATGACAATATCCCATGATAGTCAAAAGTGTCTGTGTTTTTGCACAGGGGGTGTCAGGGCACATGGTTTGGTGATGATTGCATCTAAAGTATAAAATAATGTTGTTGGGTAGTTCCTTTAGAAGTGGCTCTCCATTTAAAAGTATACCAGGTCCTTCTGGCCTTGAACAAAGAATTGGACCAGACAAGCCAAAAACTGTCCCAAAAGTTTATTTGAAAAGTGAGGGGGTCTCTAGCACTCTGCCTCCCCCAAAAAGCGAGGGATTCGGGGTAGGAGAAGAGCTATCTCCGCGGAGCGAACTTGGGCTGAACAAAGACAAGAAAGGATAAAAGCATAAATAAAAGTGCACTCTGCATCGGGGCTACTCTGAAGAGTCAGGATAGTGGGTGGTTCACGGGGTCTCATTTTTATGCCATCCACATGTGTGGGAACCCACCAGAAGGTCTACAAACGGGGTTCTGGGAATTATTTGGCCCTGTCTTGGGGTCTTGTATTTGACAGGTCCTGCTTATTTCACCAGCCAGTTTTGCCAGGTCCTACCTCATATATCAATGGCAACTTGAAAGGCAAGGTGCTGGGACATGTGCAGAAGAAATGGGGGCTTGGGGACGGACGGTCAGTGAGATTTCTGGTCAGAAGTGCTCTCTAGGTCAAAGGAGAGTTCTAATTCTGAGACCAGTTCCTGGGTACAGCTGGGGAGGAAATGGTTCCTCTCACACAAACTGTCAGAAGGCCTCATCTTTGCTTGTCCACTGGGAAGGAGCTGTGTTGGTGGGCAGTGGGCCTGGATAGGTGGGTATAGGTGCATGGGGGTAACTGTGGTTTGGAACCAAATATGGTAACCGTGGTTTAGAACTGGAGTGAAAGTAATCAGAAGCTTCCACTGCTAAAAATATATTCATCCATTTCCCACACTTCAGTAACAAGCTAGTGTGCACACCCTTCATCTCTTCCTCCTCACACTAAACAGACCACTGTGTTCTTAGGAGGAAGACAAGATAATTAAATAATCTAAATGGATTTCAGAATAATAAGAAAGTTGCCTTCTAGGTTACTCAGCGATCTGTAGTTCTCTCTCTAGATTATGATTTGCAGACCATAAAATGTACAGGGTGCCCGGGCATAATTAAAGATAAAAAAGACTGTCTGGAGGCTAGATTGTAAAGTACTCCCGAGTCCTGCTGTTACCTTCTGTACGTGTGCCTTCCTGTTTCTCTCCCTCAAAACAGACAGTCCCCAAACCTAATCATGATATAAAACACCGTAGTTGATCAACATCTTTGTGTGGCTGTTTGAACATGCAACTATTAGATTAGGACCAGACGAGAGGAAGAGCTAATAATACACATTGCCTAAGGAGATGAGACATTTAAATGAATCAAATACACACACACACACACACACACACACACACTCACATACACACTCATGCCAAGTTTTTATAATTAAAAGTATACCCATTAGAATAAAAATGAAAAGTACAGAAAGATATTAAGAAAATATGTCAGAATCTTACCCCATATATTTATTGTATTGAGATGTTAATATATCATCAATTCTAAGGTGTAATTTTTTCTCATTTTATTTTGAATTGAGATACTGGTACAAAATAAAAAAAAGAGATACTGTTACATTTACTGTACATCCTGGCAGATTCTTTATGTATCTATGACCTTGGTCATGATGGTTCATGTTGTTGCCATTTCGTTTTGCTTAAATTCTTTGTTTACATGTCATGAATTAATTGCTTTCAAAATTATTTCACCATTATTTGGCACCAAAAGGCAAAGTTATTATGTACACAGAAAGACATGCAAATGGCAGTGTGATGCATGATAAATTATGTATAAATTAATTTAGAACAGTTTATTTGATAAGTATAAAATAAAATTCTAGGTAATTAAATATTTCATAGTTGGCATTTTTCCTTTTTAGTGGAATATAAAATGTATTCTATAATTGACGGCCTCTTAGGTGAAAAACATTAAATACGTTTATCACAAATGACTCTTCCTCTTTACACAGGTTGTGTCCTGCTTTTCATACTTACCTTTATTTTTTGTAAAAAAAAATTACTGCAGACTGCCTTAAGCCAATCTGGCTATTTGGCCTCTTCCCCAGGAAGAAGTCAGCAGGAGTGTGTTATAATGAAAAGTAGTCTTAAATCAGATTTCACCAAATAAGCAACGTGTACCCAGGGCAGATGTAAAAGTTATGCCCTGGTTTGTCTCTGTGTCTTGGGGACTGGCTCTGCTCTACCCGGCTAAAAAACTTCAGTTGGTCCCCTGTACCTGTGGGCTGTGCGTCAGCCACAGATGGAAAATATCCAGGAAAAACTATATCTGTGCTAAACATGTACAGATTCTTTTTCTTGTCATTATTCCCGAGACAATATAGTATAGCAACTATTTCCACAGAAGTCACATTGCATTAGGTTGTATAAATAATCTGGAGATGATTGAAGGTATACGAGGGGATGTGTGTTGGTTATGTGCAAATACTGTGCCATTTTATATAAGGCACATGGGCATCAATGAATTGTGGGATCTATGAGGGGCCCTGGAACCCATTCCTTGTGGACACCAGGGCAAATGTGTTCTCTTCTAGTATTGGGATGGTATCTCACAATTACATAGTATTATTGTGCATAATTGTATACTGATGCTCTGGAAAAATCACAACAGTCTTTTAAAAATAAATGAACAAGATTTGTCTCAAGGACAGTTAGATCTACTGGGCATGGTAGTGCAGAAGTGTAATCTCAGCATTCCAAGTTCAAGCCCAGCCTGGACAACCTAGTGACTTAGACACTGTCTCAAAAATAAAAAATAGTAAAGGCTGGGGATGTAGCTCAGTGAAAAGGCTCTGGTTTAATCCACAGTTACTAAAAACAAGTTGAATTACTGAAATGGATCGATAATCCTGGAATAAAAAATAATGGTAGAAGTCATTCTCCAATTTCTACCCACCTTCTCAGAGAAGGATACCTCATTCAAATGGGTTTATGAGTGATTTTTATCCCAATGACTATAACTGGTTTTGACTACATTTTCATAGCATTCTTACAATTAAAAATACCTCTGTTTCTATTTTTGAGTCATTACAGAAAACTCTTCCTAAAGATGATAGAGAGATGTCTTTATACCTATAGACAATTTGTAGATGTAAATATATATTTTTTTAATTCCCCACGTATCTTGCTCATATCTATGAAGAAAACTTCCAATTTTTAAAAGAAGAGTTCCTCTTTTGTATCTCCCACTATTGTTTTCTCCTTCTAGAATAACTAGTATTCAAGGATTGGATTGTTTTGTCTCTCGGGGGGGGGTGAATTCTGGAAGCAGGTTTTTATCTTTGTTCTCTAAGATTTGTTGCGTCTACTTTTTGTTTTTTCCTTCTTGCCAGCATAGTTTTAACTTCTACTGTTTTTGTTTCTGTATAACATTTGTGGGCTATGTTGGCTTTCTTGTGCTGTTTTACAGAGGCTACATATTATATTGAGCACAAAGCAAGAATTTAAAGTTGTTTTCTGTCTTCCCAAGAATCTGTCTCGGGAGGTGCAGGCCCTGATTGTGTCTTGTGCTGCAGTCTTTTCCGGCTCCTTTCTGTTTGCTCGCCTTTAGGAGGGAGACTGTCTGAGTCTTGGGGATGTAGGGATGTTCTTGAACTTAGCCACAGGCTTATTCTGATTTGTAAAATGCAGTAAACCACAGTGGTGTGGTGGGGAAAAGAGAGACACTGACTATATAATAAGATCAGGGAAGAAGCAGGTTTGGCAAGACTGGTGTCTGAGACTTTCTTACCAGTTTGCTGCAGAACTTCGGGATGTGACTACCGTAAATCCAATTTGGAGCCTCTTAGCAGCTTCCTGCGTCTGTGCTCAGCCCTGAAGGCCAGCTCTGGAAGGCCATGCTGTTTGTTTCTAGAAGAATAGCAGAGGCCTGTGGTCTGGTTTGACGGCCAGGCCAAATTTTCATATTCAGTAGCCAACTGGTATTAGGAGGTGTGTTTTAAGCTAGGAGAGATGTGGTGGCGACTCTCAGGAGACCCGTGGCAGCCTGGAAGAGTGTGAATCAGATCCATGTAACCTATCTGGGATGCTTATTTGCTACTTTAGAGCTCTCCAAGTGACACACCCTGAGTGCTTGGAAGTCCCATACTACAAGTTAGAAGTTACCTTGATTTTGTCTGGTTTTAGCTTATTAATTTTAGCCTCATTTTTGTTATTTTCTAGTCTGTACTTAAAAATATATAGGAAGCAATGCAAAGGCATCATAAGAAGAGACATTTTTGTTTACCGTATATTTAGTTGGATTTTAAAAGAGGAAGATTTTGCGTTCACCAGGCAGTTGTGTATTTTTAAAAGTGAATTTTAAAGTTTCTTTTTACGTTTACTTTTTCTGAATTTTTGTGGATCAGAGAGTTGTAAAAAAATATAGGTTTTACTTATTTACCTACCCAAGATCTTCCTTTTTTACATTATGTTTTTAGTTTTACATAAAATGTAATTTAATATTAGTCTTCCTAAAATATCAATTTAGTGCTATGAACAAAAACAGAAAAGCTCTTTCTTGAGAAATTTGTTGGTTCCAAAGGTTGTTTTCTCCCCTTTTCTCAATAAAAATGATTTTGTTTTAAATTATTGAAGTAATACTTGTTCATTATAATGAATATAATAATAAGTAAAATTATAAAGGATAAAGATTATTTGAAATTTTATTTCTGAAAGAGCTTGCATTACTTTTCTGGCGATAGTCCTTTTCAGAATACACACACACAGATGCGCATACACACACACAGACGCAGTGGAATCCTATGCAAAAGTTGTTGTTATTATCTTGAATATCCCATGATACTCCCTTCTTCCATCCCTCCCCTTTCAGTCTTTCTAGGTAATGCTTATGGACAACAGTTACCTACTCCAGTGGTTTGTAACAGCATCAGCCTTCCCTGGGAATTTACTAGAAGTACATAGTTTTAGGGCTCACCCCTGACCTACTAATCCAGGGACCCTGCAGGGAAGCCCAGCAATTGGTGTCTAAGAAAACCTTCAAATGATTCTGATGTTCGTTAATTTGAGAAGCACTTACTTAGTGTAAATATTTCCATATTTTTCTGTACTCATGTAATTGTGCATTCCTACACATGCATATGGATGAAGCTCTTGATAGAGTGATTTTAAAAACTTGGATTGTACCATATGGATTTCTGTATGTTTTACAACTCAGCACACTTTTAAATTCCTCGAAGTTTTCAGGCATCTGTTTAAGTTACTCTTTTTAATGAATAGGTCTGAATCAAGCTACTTCCCCATAGATCTTTTGTTTTGGTTCTTGGCAACAGGAACAATTATGCACAGACATCCTTGTACTATGTCTTTATGTACTGATGCCTTCCTCTCTATGGGCTAGATTCTTGGGAGTAGAATTGCTGGATGAAGGTGTACCTGTTTCAAATTCATTGTTTTGCAAATGAGATGTCATAGTTCACATTTTATTTACAATGTTCAGAAATAATGTCTAGGCTTTTTTGTAGCTTTAATTATGAAATTGGGGATTATCTTCTCATTTGCATGCCTTAAAGCAAGATAGTGTGTAAAATTTTGTATGTTGATTAAGTTTATAAAAATTAAAAAGGAAAAGAAATGCCCTTACTTTTTTACTCTTCCTTTTTTTTTTTTTTTTTTTTTTTTTTTTTTTTTTTTTTTTTTTTTTTTTTTTTTTTTTTTTTTTTTTTTGCCATGGCACTTTTTCTCTGCTGCTTCTCAAATTCTGGGCGGTGTGAGCATCTGGCCTCTGGAGATTTTGTAACATGTACAGAGTGCATCTGTGAGCCGTGTTGGGACTCCTGCTCTCTTCTGTCCTTCCAGTGTGTGGCTCAGACATGTGAACTGCGGCCACACACTGGGGAGAATATTTCTTTCTCAGGAGGCTGTGGGTTGTATGACTGTTGGGTGGAGGAGTTTTTGTTTCAGTAGCTGATTGCCAGCTGGATCTAAGCTGTTTCCCTATTCTCTTAGCTTTTTCTGTTTATGTTATTCTTTTGTTCTGAGTCACGGTGTCCTGCTGTGTTGGGTCCTAAGCATGTTGTTGCTGCTAGGCTCACTGTGTGCGATAACTGGAGGTGTAATCTGCCGTTTAGAGACCAGATGTACTTTAGGCGCGGAGTAATCCTCTCCCACTCAGCCTTCCCTATTTTCTGGGTCTTGATGTAGGAATGCTTGACCAAACACGTACCCCTTGGTCTCAGCCTTTTAAAGGGGGCCCGGGGACAGATCCCGGGTTGTCTGGGGGGAACTCTTTGAGTCCCAAGGCCATTTCCTAGCCCAGGGCAGCAGCTTCCTATTGAAGCAGTAAGTGACTTGGTGGCTTTGTTCTGTGTTCACCTGGCAGATGTCTTCTTCAGGACTCCCGCAGAGTCCCACTGACTTCCGGTTCCTGCTGAAGGAAATCCTGTCTTCCCGGCCTGCCCCTTCTTGGTGGCTCCTGCACTGGCTGCATGTGACTGGCCCTTTTGACTGTTAGATCAGAGTCTTTGTGAGGGCACCTGGGAGATCTTTGCTTGACCACCCTCACTTTGCCAGGGAGGAAATTAAGCCTCCAGGAGGGAGAGTGATTTATTTGACTAAGTTAACTCAGCTGGTTTGGTACTCTTTTCAAACACTGTATTGGAAGTCATAATATATATATATGTATTATATGTGTGTGTGGTATAGGTGTGTGTATATAGACACACTTTTTTTTTTAACTTGGAAAGTTTGTTTGTAGTAGATCCCACAATAAACCTGGGGTTTCCCCACCTTTACTGGTTGATTAAAATGACTTCCGCCATTGCCTTGTCACTGAAATTCCATTTCCTCATTGGCTGGGTATTTAAGAATGCCATTTTGGCTTTTCCTGCTCTGCAGTCTCTTTTGAGTTTCTAACATGAACAATGGTGCCGCTTCCTGGACCCACATTCTCCCCCATGGGATATTGCTGGTGACTACATCTAGGCAAGTCCTGACCTTCAAAAACTCATTTGCTCACCAAAGCTTGAGCCCAATAATTGGCTGTCATTTGCCCCATCAAGCTCCCCAGCTCAAGTTAATAGTAATTTCATTAGCTCAAAGGTTAGAGTGCTTGTGTGAGGGTGTCTTTTAAAAGATGTCACTACAGCTAATTCTGGCTTGGAGAGTAGAATCACGAGGGCTTTTTCCCTGCAATCAACTTGTGAATCACTTGTTTAATTTTTGCAAATTTTTTTTCTCCAGATTATATTGACATTACTTGGATCTTGACTTAAACACAGCAACATGTGTACCTCAATTCATTGCTACCTGCTAGGTGTCTCTGTAATTGCTTAAACTTTGCCTACTGAAGTTGGCTTTCTTTAGTGGTTCTTGCTTTCTGCTGACTTAACTCCACCTTGTGGCACCCTCTCTGCCTAGCCATGCTTTTATTGTTTTGCTTTTTCACTTGTTTGTCTTCTGAGAGGACAAGCAAATTCCAAAGTGGCATGTTCTAGCAAAGAGCACTATGGGGACTATTTTCCCCTGCCTGGCTAGCAGCCGCAAGATGTCAATTCCTGTCATGTCTTGAACTCTAGCTGCTCCGAGAGATTGCTTGATAGTTCTGGCAGGAGTGGAGGGGAAAAGCCACCTCTCAGACTCAAGTAAAAGCTTTGACTTAGAAACTTTTATAAATCCCCTGCTAACTTCATCTCTGTTCACATTCCAAAGGACACAGTACCCTTTCTTCTCAGCACAGTGGCACTTCGTGGTCCTTCCTGTTCCTGACACTACTGGGTGACAGGCATCTTGGGAAAAGCCCGAAGATAAAGCGTACTGCTGCAGTACTTCAAACTGCCCTCAGAATTAGCCTGGCACTCAGCTTTGGAGGAATTTCTTTGCGGTTGTGGGCTTCATTCCATGGGGAAATAAGTACCAAGTGTTCTTACAGTCATATGTTGTTCACTTCCCATCTTGTACCGACACCCCACAATTTGGGTGATGTGCATTCTTGCACTTTTAATAAAGAAGTTGAAGCAACTGACATTTTTGATTTATTTGATTTTTAAAAATATGTTGCCAGCAAAGCAAGGATTTTAGGCCTGATGGGTATGAGTTATTCACTGGGAGAGCCATCAGTAGAAGAAATAAGATGTGATCCAGTTAAAACGTTTTACTTCCAGCAGCCTTGTAGAAAGGCTGCTGTTCTCGAAGGCGTGATCATAGCTGTACAACCTGGTGACAGTTGTGCGTCCCCACTAAGATGTGGGTGTTTTGGACAAGATGTCTTAGCTCTTACCTTCATTTTCCTATCCATAATTTGACGCAGCCTGGCCTTATCCTATTAGGAAAGGCACTTATGTTTTTCTTCTTTAATCTACCTTGTCTTTGAACAGAGAATAAGAAACAATATGCAGGCCTGTGGTCTCCCCCTGGTCCACTTGGGACGTGAGGAGACAATGAGGACGTGAACAAATTAAAGTAAGAATTTCAGGTAGTGGTATGTGTGAGGCCAATGGTAGGGAATGGGGTGTGTGTGTGTATGCGCGCGCGCGCATGTGTGCGTGTGCGCATAATTAGACAGAGTGATCTAGGATCCCCCAGAGAGCATCCTAAAAAGTGATCAGAAAGCACCAAGTCCCTGAAGGTAGAAATGAACTCATGTGTTCGAGGGCCGGCAGAAGGCCAGTGTGGCCAAGGCATTGTGAGCCAGAGGGAGACAGCTTAGAGGTGGGCGGGGCCAGGTGATGGACTGGAGGGCTGGTTGCCCAGGTAACGCATCGGGCAGTCACTGGGTAGGAGTGGGGAAGGGGATGGACATTTGTACTGAAAAAGTGCATCTTCATCTGGGAGGCGGAGGCAGGAGGATGGCAAGTTCAAGACCAGCTTGGATGACTCAGCAACTTATGAGGACCTTGTCTCAAAACAAAAACCTAAAAAAAAAGGAGGGAGGTGGGGTAGGGATGTAGCTGAGTATAAAGGCTCTGGGTTCAATCCCCAGTAACACACACACACACACACACACACAAACACACAGTCCCACACACCCCTCTACCTTTGGAGTTTATGAGCCCTCTGGCTCCTTTCCGGTGATTTCCGTCTGCTGTGCTTGGCTTCCCTGTGCTCTGGGTCTCCCCAGGGTGCTGCCCACCCCTTCTTCAAGGCTGCCCATCTATTTCTGTGACTCCCACGCAGCTCCCCTTGAGGACTCCCGCCCGGCGCATCCGCCCTGGCCTCTGCCCCTCTCCTCTTCTGTCTCCAGCTGGCTTGTTTTCTGTAACTGCTCATCATCTAGCCTTGACTCCAAATCCAGATGGTTATAGTTTTTAAAAAGTTTTAAAATTCTCTAAAGCAGCCTCCTTTCTAAATTGCTGATTTCTGTCACCAAACGCCATGCTCCCGGGCATCTCGTGCGCCTCTGTTTCCCCGATTGTTGTCCTTTCTCCTCGCGGTTAGTCACCAGACCTTCTGATGCTCGTGTTCCTTTTCCTCCTCCGCCGTGACCCGAACTCACCTTCGGGCTTTTGCCTTTAGTGCTTCAGGGTTGCCGGTTTCTTAGACTGTGTAAACACTATTCTTCCCCTCTGATGTCCATCTTTCCCTGGACACGTCTCTCACTCTGCAGCCGTACCCTTTCTCAGTTCTCATCAGACAAGTCCTCCCTCTGCCTGAAGGGCCATTTCCCATCTTTGCAGAACGTTGTTCCGGTTGCTCGCTTTCCGTCTCCAGGAGTAGCCCTAAGGTAGCGGTGGGATGTGAAGTCCTGCGGAGGGAGGTTATGGCCCCGGGGCGGATATGCATTTGGTATCTTGTTGGCAGTTTTCCGAGTCATGTGCCCACTTTACAGGTTGAATTGCCATTTGGTGTATGGTCTGCCAGAGCGAGCCCTGAATTACCGTTTGGATGCTGCCTCCTACCTCAGGGTGTGTTAGCAACAGTCAGGATGTGCTGCCACCCGCAGGAGGCCTTGGATACGGTCAGAAAATATGGGGCTGGGCATTCTAAAAGCAAGGCTAGTTCAAAGAAAATAATAGCTTCCTGCTTTAAAAAATTAAAAAAAAAATAAGATACCATTAATACGAGCATTTACATTTAAGTAGGGCAAACTATTTGGAGCAAAATAGTAACTTGGGTCTAATGAAACAACTTAAAAGACAGTTACGTTGAATGTACCGATTATATGCCAAGTGCTATACAGTGAACTCTTTAATGGCGTCTTATTTAGTTTTTACAAATCACCGGTGAGGTAGGAATTGTTATTTTCCACTTACAGATAAGGAGGCTGGCTGGTGGTGTCCCTCATCTGCCCATATTTACTTGGGCCAGGGCTGCAATGGTGCAGGACCAAGAGAGGTTTGTCCACCCTTTGAATCAGGATGCAGCTTGCGCATGAGCCCCACATCTCCCGATTCTCCGTCTAGAGTGCTCTGCGTTACAACCCAACCCATCTGAACACAGCTTGTTACCCTTTGTTCGCATCTTTTCGTGGACTTTCAGTAAATGTTTGTTGATTGAATTTCTGGTGAGTCACTGAAGGGAGGCAAGCCTGCCCCCTAACACTTAATAATACAAGGCCAGGCAATGACTATGGCCATTAGGGCAAGGGCTTAATAGACAAAACTGTAAATCATTTTAAGTTCTTGGTTATACATGTGTAGTGGTAGACACCCCTTTCACCAGAAGGTCCCTCCATACTCTCTTCTCTCAGTTCCTTATGATTACCATATTCTTTGTATCCCAGGACCTTTGTATGTGTTATTTCCTCTACCTGGCATACCCCTTTTCCCTCTTATTTTATATAATCCATTTTTTACCATGTAAGTTTCAGCTCAGATGTCATACCCCAATCAAAGTCCTCTGGATGTTCCACTTTACATTTTATATTTTGAGGGAGTTTTATTATTTTATTTAGGTCTTTTCTCTTAAACATGTAAGCAACAACAAAGTAGAGATTAAAAAAATTTTGTTCACTGGTTTTCCTGTATTAGGTTGATGCTTAGTATACCTGCATGCTCAGTAAATATTTGTTTAATGAATACGGGGTTCCTAACTTAGTTCCACAACAATACATAGTGGCTGGAGTTCATCCCAGAGCACTCTAACTTGTTGTTGCTTTATTTCTGTACTGTGTGAGAGTGTCCTGGTGGGTATGTGGCCATCACTGTTTTGGGACGAAGACGCTGTTTTACTGTTTGTACTGTAGGTGTACAGTCATGGGGGAATGTCGAGCATGAGCAGGCTGCAGTCACGACCTTCAGTATATTTAGAGGTGGGAGGAATGTATCCCAGAATTTGAGACTTAAAGAAATTTCGCAGACACTGTATGGAATATATTTAAAATATGAGGAAGTTTTTGCAAGATAGATAATTCCTAGCTGAAAACTAAAATTTAACAGCCAGGAAGTACGGGTAAAGTAGCAGAGAGGGAAACATTTACTTTTTAAGATAAGATTCCTGAAGAATTCCCTAATTCGGGGAAGATTTTTCTGGTAGTCAAGTCACATTAGCTCTTTTATTTATCTTTGACTACTTGCTTAACATTCTTTACTAGTGTCTCCCATTTCTTGTAGTTATTTTAAGCCACATCCTTGAAAAAGAAAACTGAGCCACTACCTTACACATTCAGAACATCTTTTAGTGCCCTACAACGTGTTTTCTAGGAACATTCTCTGTCTCATTAGGACTTCGCATTGCCAGGTACTGAGGGTGGAGAGCTTGGTAACGGTCAGCGACTTGCCCTACATACATTGGTGTATGCACTAATTCAGCAGGCAGATTTTATGTACCAAGTACTAAGACACAGAGGGGCAAATCCAGGAGGATTCTGTGAGGCCTCAAGCTTGTTCTGTTGGAAGAGTTCTCTTTCAGAACAAGAATATAAGAGGATCGATACAAAACCGGAAGTATTTATTCGTAGTGAGAAATTACAAAATTTAAAAGCCAGCACATTCCGGATTCCCAATTTACCTGCTTCGCTAGGTCATGAAAACCCTGTCAGACATTCCAGGGCCACAGGAAGAGGAGTGTGTCTGAGAGGAGGCTGAATGTAAAGGGACAGACAGCATGACGCACTGCCCCCACCTGTCCCCACCTCGGGGGTAACCCCACTATAGAATAACTTTATTTAATTTTTCTGCAACATAATTCACTCAGAACACCCAGCTTACAAGCCAACTGACAGATAACTCATGCTTTGTTGTTTTTCTCCAGTGGTCACCTGCCGACCAGACTTGTGCAGGTTAAAAACTCCACCACATTTTGAAGAACACTACTGTCGTGGACTAGGAAAAGATGACTCTGTGAACATATTACTGGGGGTCTCCCAGGGTTTGAAGGAAGCCTCGTAAACCAGGATTCCTGAGGTCTCACCAGTGCACTGCAGAGAATCTGCCCCTTGGTTGGGGTTTATACAGAGGGAGAAAATGGGCTGCTCTGTCCGGAGGCAGCCACACATCGCAAAAGTGATTATGTACAGTGCTTGTGCTAAGCTACTGGATAGAGATCTGCGGAGGCTATTCCTTAAACCAGGAGAGTTTAGAGAATGCTTTTTAGGAGAGCCTGCGTAGGGCCTGAGTTCAGAAGGATGAGTCGAATTAGCCAGGGGACAGGAGGAAGCATGCTGCAGGGAGAGTGCACACGCGCTGATTTGAAAGGCGGATGGGAGGCAAGGGATGCAGGCAGCTGCGAAAGAACAGGCTGGAGCCAGCACCCTTCTATGGAGGCGAAGTTGGCATTGGAACCCGTCCCGACTGCACTTCGCTCTACCATGTGTGACACGCTTTTTTCTCCGAAGTGGAAAGAACAAGGACAGCTACCTTTTCTGGCAGATGGTGGCATTATTACAGGCCAGATTGGCAGGCCAGGTTTATCCCCCAGAGCAGGAGAGACTGACTGAGAGACAGTTACAGGTGGAGACTGTGTCAGAGGCTCAGGTTATTTTCTGCAGTTGCGGAAGCTTGTGCTGGCTTGGAAGTGCAGAGGACAGGCTTGTGGAAGGGCAGCATATGGAGGAGACCTGTGTTTGTGGGTGATCTGGGTGTGGGACGTGCTGAGCAGAGGGGCAGAGTTGATGGCAGGGAACTCAAAAATCTGAGTCACTCCATTTAAGCATCCGACATAATCATGTATTGTTTAGAACTCGGCAGCAGTTACTGAAAACGACTTTCCAGGGAGAGGAAGCACAGCTTCTTCTAGTCCCCTGAGAGCAGTTAACAAAAAACCTACAGAACAAAATGAAGTGATTACTGGAGTGTTCATTTTCAGCAGAGATTTCTGGCAGATAATTTAATAAAATTGCATCATTAAAGCATTAATCCATTTAAATGTATTTGGTCACTCATAAATTAGATTAAGAATATTTGTGGCTCCAGCATGATTCATAGATTGTGTGATTTAAACTTACCATAAAGTGTTGTGTAAAAGGAGTATTGGTCAAAAACTGAAAACACATTGCATGAATTGGAATACGAAACTATCCCAAGGACTTTCCCAAGGAACAAACAACCGTTGTACGCCTTTTTTTTGAGGGGTAAGAAGGTCAAAATTAACTCTCCTAAAAGTGCAGTGTCTATTCTATTTTGAATTGTACCTGGACAGTTCTTTACATCTTTACTGTGTTCCTTATTAAATAATAAAGATGTTTTAGAAAAGTTACTTATAAATAAAATCATTTTGTGCCAGAAAAGTATCTTCTTAAATAAAACCGGAGATGAACGTGTGATAAATGGTGTATGTGTGACAAACCTATTAAATCGTATGTTTAAATTCAGGTTTTTATGTACTAGATTTGTTTGAAGCGGAAGTGCCCTGTACGTCTTTGTGTGTTCTTGAATTTTAAAAAGGTGTTTGTACATAGATGAATGAGTGTTAAACATCCTCTAAAATAGGTGATACTGTGTCAAAATGCCTGACTGAGCTCAATAGGAAGCATCCCCAGGCAAACAGGAAAGAAAATAGGCCAAATTGGGGGAGGCTATACGAAGACATGTGAGAAGTTATCAGTGGAATTTCTCTTGGTAGCTGCCACTGTTTTCAGCGCAAATTGGGATGACTGGAAGTAGAAATTGTCTTTTAAATTACATGCAATTCTTTATTAAAAAATAGGAGCACAGAATAATGTTTAAAGGCTTTTTGGTGGTGGATAATTGCCAGTACCACGTTCATTTTCCATTGAGGAGGAGATAAAACGCAGTACATTTACATAGCCACCCCCCCAAACCCTGACAATGGCTGATCCCTTCTCCATCTTTATGATTTTTGTCATTTGGGGGATGTTATATTCATGGAGTCAAACAAGATATCATCTTTTGAGACTGAATACCCTCAAGATGCAGCCAGTCAATGAGTAATATTTCATGGTATGTAGGTATCCACAGTTTGGATAACCATTCAACTATTCCTATAATAGTAGGATGTTTTGGTTGCTGCCCAGTTTAGGCTTTTATAAATGAAGTTGCTATGGACAATGTATTGGGTATGAGTTTTTGTTTGGATGCAGTTTTCATTTCTGTGGCATAAATGTTTGCTGGGCTGAATCATAAGTGTGCATTTAGTTTTTAAACAAGCTACCAAACTAGTTTCCATTTTCTATTCTTTCTAGCAATATATGAGAGATCCAGTTTCTATGCATCCTTGTGAACATTTGGCATAGTCATTATTTTTAGCTATTCAAATAGGTACATAGTGATATTTCATTATGTTCTCTGAAATATATGTATTATATATACATATTCACAAAATTTATCATTTTAACCAGTTCCGTGACATTAAGTACATTCACATAGCTGTGTTCACCACACGTGGTCTCCAGAACTCTCCCGTCTTCTTCAGCTGAGACTCTGTACCCATGAAACACCAACTCCCCATTCTTCCCTCCCTACAGCTCCTGGCCACCACCATTGTACTTTCTATTTCTATGTATTTAACTATGCTAAAAACATCAGTGTACAAGTATCTACTTGAATCTGTGCTGCCAATTTTTCTTGTGTATACCTAGAAACAGAGTTGCTAGATTGTATGGTAATTCTATGTTTAACTTCTGGAGGAGCTGCCAAATCGTTTTCCACAGTATCTGTACCATTTTACATTCCCATCGACTATGCACAAGAGTTCTATTTTTTCCATGTTCTCACTAACACATTTTTCTGCTTTTGTTTTGTTTTGGATAACAGCCATGTTAATGAGTGTAAAGTAGTCTGATACTGACTTTTTGGTAAAGATATTTAAAATGATTGTTTAGCCATCCCTTAAACTAGGGTTTTCTGATTAGGTTCCTCAAACTTTTCAAATTGTAACAGATCTTTACCTCACCTCAGGGTGAAATAAAAAGTTAGTCTAACACTCTGAACTTACAGGCCTTCTTCACTATCTCAATATATTTGGGTGCTGAGTTGAAATATCAAGTTCATATGCTGAGTTCAGAAAGCAAAGATTATTCTAAATTTGTGGAAATATGAGAGTCTAGATAGCAAAATATAAATATTTATATCTCAAAAATACTGCTAAATCCAATTAGAGGGCCAGGGATTAGAGGGGCAGGAGTTTAGAGAGCCAATCTCTGTTTTAAAGTCAGTTTGCACCCAGACAGCTTGGCAGGAGAAACTCAACCAACCAGGGTATTCAACTGTATGTTTCATGGTTGAATTGGTGACATCGGGTCAAATTACCTGGAAAAGCGTAAGACAAAATAAATTTTTATAATGTCTTGCAAATCAAATCAAGATGTTCTTTTTTAGGGGTTGGGGTTCTCCCATCCTCACACTATCGATTCCTTACTTTGATTCCTAGAGTGCAAGCTATTACAAAGAATGAACAGAAAAGCAGGAGAGAGTCTTAGGCATTCCTTGGGTGGGATGGTGCTCAGGGTGGTTCTCAGGGTCTGCGCCTGGCCAGTGCTAGAAATCCCAGTAGGGAGGAGACATCAGGTAACCACAGGAGTCACTGTTGCACCACCGTCTGTGACACTCGCCTGCTACTTTCAAGGCACCAAGGAGGGAAGATTATATATCTGGCCTGTATTCCTTCTATTCTTTAATTCAATGATTTGAAAGTCTTTAAAGGTCTTTCCCCCAAACTGAGTGTGTGTTATGAATATTGCCTATCTATGTGTAGAGGTATACGTACCTTAGTCAGGTTTCCTGTCACTGGGACACAGTACCTGACACACACGACTTGTTGGCTCATGGTTTCAGGCAATTCAGTCCATGGACGGCAAAACAAAGGTGCTTAGTTCATGGTGGCCAGGAAGGAGAGCAGGGGAACACTGCCAGAGAGGAACAGATGAGGGACCATATGTAGTATCTGAGGTCACACCCTCCTGAATCACCCGAACACACTCAGAAGTATGCTTTACCAATCCCCCAGGAAGCTCCCAAGCCAATCAAGTTGACAATTTGAAGCATCACATGTAAACTGCACTCTCATTTTCCACAGGTCATGTTTGTTTAAATAAGACTTTAAGCAATTTTAAAATGCCATAGTGTGTGCCTGTGAGTGTGTGTGGGACTCTGGGGAGGGCCTAGGAGAATGACATTTAGGGCATTTCCTGGTTTAGCTAAGGCAGTTGGCTAGGACATCTATGCTTCTCCCCAGGTAGACCTAACAGTGTTACTGCGTTCAGTAACACTGATGTTCAAGGCCCTGAGGATCTACCCATTGCAAATGCATCTTCTGTAAATACCCAGAGGAGGCCACTTACTGTTAGAAGGGAGCTGCTTCAGTCTTCTCCTTACAGGCTGCCTGACAGAAAAACCCAGAGAGGCAAATCCAGTAGTTCAGAGTCAGGAAGCTGGATGGGAACCAGCCAAGTAGAAAGAAGATGATTTTCATAAATTAGAGGTTTTTAAAATGGAGCGTTGGATGCAAACCTAGCTTAGAAATTTGAAACACAATAATAGTGTGATGACAAATTTCAAGTCCCAAGAGACAGCAAGCAACCACACAGGGTTACTAAGAAGTGTAGCACTTCTTTAAGCGCTTCTGAAGGTTGGGAAAACACAAAAACAGCTGCTCCTTGAGTCCCCAGGAGGACCACAGTTTGCCTCCCCGTGCAGCTGTTAAAGCCCCCATACAGCTGGCCTTCGTGTTTGTCCTGCAGGCTCAGTGACCACCGCAGTGTCCTTGCGGCTGGGCCAAGGCCCCGGACTAGCCCGCTCTCCCCAGCAGTGTGTGTGCCGCGGTGTTTTGGGTTTCTGCTCTGCTCTTGTCGCTGTTTAACAGAGGCGGGCCAGAGGGGACAGGACGTTCACATGCATACTTCGGAGAGGGCAGACAGAAAACTTCATGAGTATTCTGAAGGGCTTAATGTGTTGGGAACTGAGAGTTTCAGAACATGATTCTAGTGATGGCTAGTGAGAGCTCTTTTCTGTAGATGGCAATTAATCCCATGAATTGTGTTGTCATCATACAGTGTTTAAAATAGCAGTAGAACCAGCAACCCCGCCTGGTTTGTACCCAAAGGAATTGAAATCAGTGTGTTTAAGAGGTGTCTGTATTGCCATGTTCACATCAGCACTATTTGCAGTCGCGGGATAAAGAATCAACATAAGGGTCTGTTTGTGGAAGAATGAATTTTAAAAATACAGTACATATATACATGGTCGAATACGTTTTAGTCTTTATAAAATAGAAAATATTGTCATTTGTGTATTGCAGATGAAGCCAGAGGACACTGTGCTAAGTGAAATAAGCCAGGCATAGAGAGACCAGCATCGTATGATCTTACTTACATGTGGAATCTAGAGAAGTTGAACTGATAGAAGTAGAGAACAGAATGGTGGTTATCAGAGTCTGGGAAAGGGTGGGGAAAATGGGGAAGGGAGATGTTAATCAGGAGAAATGAAATTTTAGTGAGACAGGAGGAATAAGTCCTGGTATTCTGCTGAACAGGAAGGTGACTACAGTTAATAGTAATATGTGGTATACTGCCAAATAGCAAAAAGAAAGGATTTTAAATATTCTCCTTACAAAGGAATAATCAATATTTGAGGTGATGAGTATGCTAATTAGCTAGATCTGATCACTTTGCAATGTTTACATGCATCAAAACTTCACCACACAACACCCCATAAATATGTACAGTTACTATTAATTAAAAATAAAATATAAAAAATGATACAAGGAACAAGAAAACAGAGGCGGAGGCTGTCTTGTCTGTTGAAAGCCACGGATACGTACAGATCAGCAGAAGCAACCAAGGCAAATGAACACCGAGGCAGACTTCCAAAGACCGAAGAGCTGCTGTTCCCTCTCACTTTGTGTTAACCTCTCCTCCCTTTGCCCTGCCTCAGTGACAGCCTCCTTCTTTCAACCATTGCTCCCACCTTCTCTGTTGCTACCTACTGACTTCACTTTGCCTGATGTCTCTCTCCAGATTTTGCTGAATTATGGACATTCAATGTGAGCAGTAAGCACTCAGTCGACATTTATTGACTGAGCCCATCCTACGTAGTATGACAGAGTCCTCCTTCCCAGTGTTTCCATAAGTTAAAGCCACCTGGTGGCCACCTGCTTGCCAGGGGAACAGGTGCATGTGTCTGAAAGAAGACCTGACCGTTTGGCTTTTTGTATGGGTTTTAGGGACTGGGAAGGGAGGGGGGGAGTAGGGCAGCCCTCGGAAGGACACCTAGTTTTATAGTCTTGCTCAGGGCCAAGGGAAAGCCAGTATTAGGTGGGAGTTTCCAGGGACTGTGATTTCATGGATCCTCCTAGGTGTTTGAAGGATGAGCTTTTGTAGATAATGTTGTAAACTGGTGACCTCTGTGATGGGAATGACCTTGGCAGAAAACAAAGGGGCTTATTAATGGTTGCCAGGCAGGTGAGTGCAAACCAGTGGCCGCCTGTCCTGTCTGCCTGGAGCGGTCAGGAGTGCCGTGTGCATGCTGTTGTTTTGAGTTCTGTATTATAGTGGTGCACTTGGCTTGACGCAGGGGAAATAAACTGTTGGCTTCAGGGTGCCTGGGCAGAGGGTTCTGCAGCCATCCAAGCTCTGAATGGAGCCGAGCCAGGGAAGGATCTGAGCATTTCGCCTGCTGTGTCCTGCAGAAATGCTCCTTGGCCAGAGGGACAGAGACAGGCCAGGGAGGAAGCAGATGGAATCCAGTTTGTTGTTCTTAGTGTCTACGATATTCAAACAAAGGCCATTCAAAACGAACTGCCCAACAAACAGAACAACATGATAGCGATTTTGACTCCCCCATGCCAAAGTTAAATGGCCCTTGGGAAGATGTACATCACTTTTCAGGCGATTCTGTTCACGTTCATCTGTTCGCTTTCTCTCTTGAATGTGAGCTCGGGCAGGGCAGAGACCTGGCTGTGTTTTTCACTGTGGAGTCCCAGGTACATGCCTGGGGCAGGGTCTCAGGAACATTTATTGATGGAAATAAATGACAGTTAGCTTTACGTTTACAAATCCCAACTTTTGAGGAAGGCCTAGGAAAACTAAGAGATTGGGGAAAACAGTCCCAGCGTGTGTCCTGGATAAGACCAGAAGAGGTTAGAGCCAAGAAAGATGCTGCCAGGAGACAGACAACTCGCATGGCAGCTGCCCTCCTTCCACACTGTCCTTTTCCTTTCTCCTCCATTCACGTTCCTCCTGGGGCATCAGCATATGTGATTATCTGGGGGATGCGAGTGAGTTACGGGTGACTGGAACGCTTAATCTGGGGGCCGTGGGGTAAGGAGGGTGTCCACTCTGCGAGGACCTTGAAGCTACACCTCATCCCGGGACCAGCAGCTCTGTCTTTGTGCTTCCCGGTCTCTGCAGAGCCAGGAATTAGGGCTTTGTTTGGTCCCTTGAAGCCCTTTGTCCCACCAGAGTCTGACCTCTCTGTTGTCCCCAGCTTGTCTCCTTGGAATTCGTGCCCCCTCACCTCCCATAACACAGCGTCTCTTGCTCCATCCACCCTGCAGAAGCACCTGAACAGAGCTGGACTCTGGGCAGTGCCCCTTGTAGGCAGGTCTGGCCCTTCCTGGCTGGTCTCATCCTGTAGCTACACATGACCGAAGCAGAGAGGCAAATTCAGAAGTTTGGGGTATGTGGAGAGCGGCTTGGTGTGTGTAAGGAAACAGTGCCTGCTGATAAACAGACGGCTGTGGTTGGGCCACCCAGGGTTGGTGAGGATGTGAGCTCAGGCTCTCTCCAGGAAGTGGCATCCCTGTGTCAGTCAGGAAGGGCTGGCAGAGGGGCTGGCTGAGGAGTTCTGAACAAGACTTACAAACAATCTTTTAGAGCTGAATCTGAGCAGAAATTGGGGAATCCAAAATATGCACGTGTAAATTATTATTGTGTGTGTTCTTGAACAGAGCTGTGTGTTCAACTGAATTTAACCATCCCTGGCTAGTATGCAGAGGCAATCTCATAGATTTGTCATCAAAAAAATTTTGTAAACTTGTGTTTTGCTTATTTTTTGAGATGGGGGCCTTACTATGTTGCCCAGGCCAGGATCAAACTCTGGACTCAAGGGATCCTCCTGCCTCATCCTCCCAAGTTGCTACACACATGCACCACACCTGGCCTTGTAAAGTTGTTTTTATTTTAAACAAATTTTTATTGTCTCTGAAGAATGGCTCATCAAAGACATTGATTAATTCTACACTAATCAAGCAAAATACAAACAAACAAAACCCAAAACCACAGACTTCTAATTCTTTCTAGAGTGAAAAGGTAGGAATATCTCTGGAAAACAGAAGCTGAGTAATACACCTCTACTGGTTGGTGTGGCTGATAGCTTGACTCTAGTCCAGTACTACGAATCCGTTCTAGTACTTACTCTTTACTTATAGGGTTTTTTTTTTTTTTTGACATTGTGAAAGTCGAATCTCATTATGTCATTATCGGATCTCACCCGTACCCCTGTGAGAATATAGATTTGCCAACTAGAATACAGAATTCGTATGCACTTCTATGTTACAGTCAAAACAAAATGTTTTAGGTCAGCTTTTTTCTTTTTATCCCTTTCACTGTGGTTATGTCTGATATTTGTAATTCATTGAGATTAATTTCTTCAGCCTATAGTCCATCCTGGATTCTCCTGTGATCTTGGTTAATTTAAAAAAAAAATGTATGTGCAGTAAAATTGACCTCTTACCTAGGCATGGCGGCACACTCATCACTCTGGGAAGCTGAGGCAGGAGGATTGCAGATTTGAATCCACCCTGGGCAACTTGGCAATTTAGCAAGGCCCTGTCTCAAAATTTAAAAAGGGTCTGGGGGTGGGGTGGGAATGTAGCTCACTGTGAAAGCCCTGGGTTCAATATCTGGTGTCATGCACAAAAAAGTTTTTTCTTCTTGTGGTGGAGAGTTTCATGTGCTTTGGCAAAATGTGGTCTTACATCCACCATGGAACCATCCAGAACAGTTCCTGCTACCTCTCAGATTTTCTTATGTTGCTCTCTTGTAGTCAAAGCCTCCTCCTCCCATCCCCAATCCCTAAAAATACCCTCCTATTTTTCCTTCCTATAGTTTTCCCTCTTTCTGGAATGTAATATAAACGCAGTCATCTAATATGTTGCTTTTGAGTATGAATTCTTGCACTGAGCAAAATGTATTTCAGATTTGTCCATGTTTTTCTGTCAATTGATGGTTTCTTGTTTTCTATCACTAAGCAATATTCCACCATGTGGATGTACTACAGCTGTTTGACCAGTCGCGTATTGAAGCCAGGTTTGGGTGGTTATGACTAATGCTGCTCTGGATATTTGTGTACAGATACTTGTGTGAACATAGGTTATCAATTGTATAAAATAGTAAGAATGGTATTGTTGAGTCTTGTCATAAGTAATGTTTAACTTCATTAAAAAATTGCAAAACTGATTTCCAACGTAGCTGTTATGGTTTTATATATTTGCTAGCAATGCGTGAGTGTTACTATAGTTCCATGTGTTTACCAGCTCGTGGTATTGTTGGTTGCTTTGTTTTAGCTCTCCTACGAGGCATATAGTAATTTTTCTTTTCCCCAAATACAGTCTTGTTATGTTGCCCAGACTGGGCTTAAAATCTCAAGTGATCCTCCTGCCTCAGCCTCCTGAGTTTTAATTTGCATATCCCTTATGAATAGTGATATTGACCATATTTCTTATGCTTCTTTGCATTTAAAATATTATCTTTGGTGAGGTGTCTGTTCCATTATTCCTGCTCCCCTTTCTGTGTTGGGTTGGTTATTTTCTTATTGTTGTTTTGTGAAAGTTCTTTGTATATTCTGGATACAACTTTCTTTTCAGATATATGATTTTACAAATATTTTTCTTAGTCTGTAGCTTATCTCTTCTGTCTTTTAACTATGTTTTTTACAGGGCAGAAGTTTTTAATTTTTTAAAGTAGGTCTAGTTTATCAAGTTTTCTTTTTATGGCTTATGCTTCTGGTGTGATATCTCACAGCTCTTTAGTAGACTCAAGGTTACGTAGATTTTTCTCCCCGAAATCATACAGTTTTCCATTTAGATCTATAATGCTTTTGAATTAGTTTTTGTATAAATGTGAGTTATCTGAATATGTGTGTTCAGTCATTCTAGCATTATTTGTTGAAAAAAATCCTTTCTCCATTGAATTGCCTCTGTTGCTTTGACAAAAGAAATTCAAATGTATTTCTGTGGATTTATTAATAGGTTCTCTGGCCTTTTGTTCTACATGTACATATTATTTTACCAGTATTGCACTGTATTGGTTACTATAGTTTTATAGTCTTGAAATTGAGCAATATAAATCTTCTTGTTTTCTTCTTCCTTTTCAGAATTATTTTGACTGTTTGCTTGTCCTTACATAAATTTTAGAATGAACTTATTGAAATGTAAAATAAAGCTTCCTGAAATTTTGATTGAAATTGTATTGTATCTGATCAAATTGGAAAAAATGGGCATCTTGGCAGTCTTAAGTCTTCTGATCAATGAACATGATGCATCTCCATTTACATAAGTCTTATTTATTTCATCGGTATTCTGTAATGCTCAGTGTACAGATTATACACGTGTTAGATTTGTATACAAGTTTTTGTTGCTATTATGAGTAGTTTTGTTTTTAAAATTTCAAACTCCTGCTGTTTGTTGCTAGTATGTGTGGGTAAAATTAACTTTTATGTGCTGCAGTTTTGCTAACCTCACTTACTAGGTGTAGAAGCTTTTCTGTTGGTTCTTTGGGGTGTTATTAAAAGGAAGTAATCATGTCACCTGAAAATACAGCAGCTTTATTTTTTTCCTTCCAATCTTTGTGTCATTTGTTTACTTTTTTACTTTGCAATATTGAATAGAAGTAGTGTGAGAGGACATTGTTTTTTTCTGACCTTTAAGTGTAATATTAGTTAATTTTTTTCTTGGATGTTTTTCTATTGGGTCAAAAACATTCTATTCCTAGTTTACAGAGAGATTTAAAAAATTGTTTATTTAAGCTGCACGGACACTCAATTTTGTTAGATGCTTTTTCTGCATCTGTTGGTATGGGCTTTCTTCTTTCTTCTGATTCTGTGGTGAATTACACCAAATGCTGAACCAGGCTTACATTCTTGGGATGAACCCCACTAGTTATGATCTATTTTTTTTATGTATTGCTGAGATTAATTTGCTAATATTTTTGTATCTGTGTTCATGGGGAATCCTGATCTGTAGTTTTCTTCTCATGTCTTTGTCAGATTTTGGTATTAGTGTAATTCTATTTTTAGATGAAGAAATGGATTACATGTAAGTAGACTAGTAATGATTTGTGCTTGTGAAATGTGAGGAATAAAATGATAACAGTAGTATACCATAGGTAACCTAGTGTTTTAGCGAAGGCCAGACCTCTCAAGCTCTGTTTATCTTTCTCTGCCTCTGGGTGTGGTGGGCGATTTCTTCTTGCTCATATGTGGTTTGGCACTTACAATGCCAGGACCACTACAGGTGTACGTCCTGCTGCTAACGCTATGCCAGGCTTCTCCAAAAGACAGAGTCTGAAAGTTCCAGCACACCTGGGCTCAACTGGCATCGATTTTGCATACACATTAGCCAGTGGAAGGAGATGGAAAATAACTGGCACATACTAATTTGGAACTGGCACAAGTTGCAGTGACCTTTTCCCTTGAAGTTATCGGCACGCTTCTAGTGTACACAGATCAGTAGAACAGTCCTCGTAATACTAATGGAACAGAGGTGCGTTGCCATTACTTACGTTCCAGGCTCAATCTAGTGCACGAGGTGCCTTTCTTTCAATCAGTCTTAGAGGAAAAATGGGAGGAAGTGAGTAAGTTATATGACAATATAACTTTGTCCTGGGATTGGAGATCATTACTTTGTTTATTGGCCCATTGGATATAATCAGTTAAATATAAATATAATGAGCATCTGTTAAGAGGGATTTCTTTATTCACTGCCTATAGTAGTTTCCCCCAATATAATTATATCTCCTTTCCCTTTGCAGCAACTGAAAGGAAATGAAATAAAATTACTCTATGGAGGCTATTTTTCTTTTGTGAAAATGCAGCGTTTGATGAAGTACATATTATTTTCATTGTGGAAAAAAATTCTTATCTTCCCTGTGAAGTCTTCCTTAAATTAGTGTAGAAAACCTATTTGCCTGGGGCTGGGCTCTGGAAGTTCACTGTCTAAGCAAACTCTAAGGGATCCACTCCAGCAATGCCTATGTCGAACTCAGTTCACTCCAAATTCGTGTTTGGACACCAAAAAGTTTGAGAACCTAACATATTTTTCCCATAAGAAATAATGGAAAACCAAGTAATTGGTTCTGAGGCTCAAAAATTACACTGACACATTCATTTTTCCACAAGTTTAACAAATTTCGCAGTGATTTCTTTCTTTAACTCTACCGTGGGCCTCACAGTTTTCCTCTTAGCTTTACGATATTTTATGCAAATAAAAAGTGCAAAAAACCCCAAAACCCGCAATGACTAATGCCCTGATGCGCTGACAGGCACTATGTGTTATCTGGGCAAGAGTGATGCTCAGACCAAAGCGTCACCCCTTCGTATCTGCTGCAGAGAGACCAGCGAGTGACTCACTCTCTACTGGTGCAGGTTTTTTTAAGTTGGATTTTTGGTTCGACTGTGAGCAAAGTTACAAACATTGAGGAGATTTTTTTTGAACTGTGCCATTTGAGTAATGGAAAGCTCGAGCTTGGAGCCGTTTGACAACCGATGTATCCCTGTACTCAGATGCATCTGGTCCCTCTCCTGGGCCCTCTTTGTCCGTATCTTGCTCTCTACATACTTGTTTTTAAACCTTCTTTGTTTTCATTATATTTTCCCACCCTCCCTTCCTCTGGCTATTGGCCTGATAGTGAAGATTCAGGGCTCAGTGTTAAATCCCAGGTGACATGGTTTTCTCACTGGCACAACTTGCCTTTTCCTCTGGGCACAGATGAGGGGTTGTTCATTGAGGAGAGTGATATGGTAAAAGCACAGGAAGAGGAAGATCTCTACAGGTCTGTTGACTGTAGTTCTGAACAAATAGAACTTTCTGGCAGAGTTATTCGAGATGTAGTCTTGAGGCATCTGTGAACATCACCACTCAGAAATCTGGCGAGAAGAAAATGGGATGGTAATTTTTGGGCTGAGATGGAAGTGTCAGCTGAGGATTGACAATGCTGAATTGTGTTGTTTGTAAGGCAGACTTATGCAACTTGGGGATGCCCGTGGAATTTTGCATGGCGAGGTAAGTATTTTTTATTCTCATCTTGAAAACAGGAATATGGATACAGACACATTCTTCCTCTCTTACTTGGCATTATTTATGCAAAATGTAAAATGGCAAATAGACATCTTTAAGTAAAAAATCATTAGTTCATTAGTTCATCATGAGGCAAAATGAGGACGAGAAAGAGGCTGTATGCTTCTTGGATTTTAGTTCTAAGCAGGAAGGATGAGAAGATGGGAGACGAAGGTCACACTGTTCTGGGGTTCCATATTAGCACTGTAACATAGAGACTTTATTTAGCTACCATGTGTTTCAGTTTCCTCTGGTGGGAGGGGAGGGTAGTAATAGTTGTTGAACACACAAAGCGTCTGTATCAGTGACCAACACGTAGTTACTGTTATCAACATCTCTGGGACCAGATAGGAAGGTGATTAAGGTCACTTGAGAAGAAAAGGAAATATATGGGCAGAATTTTAAGACCAGATAAACCAGTTTCTAGATCTGGGACTTAAGATACAGTGAGGTGGGAACACAGCCCCCAGCCTGCTCTGCCAGGACCCTGATTGAGGTTTTTGGTCAAAAGGTCGAAGGTGTGAAAGAAAGTGGAACTAGAATGGACCAGATGTCCATCCCCAGAGGGCGCTGAGCAACGACAGTGGGTGTTGGAATGTGTCCACTGGGAGCTTTTTTTTTCCTGCAGAATAGAATGCCCAGGAAAGCCCAAGGTCAAGAGAGACAGAAAGTACAAATGAAGGTCATCGACGGCATCAGTTTGCTTTATCATCAATGTGTTGATATCTGTATCGACACAACTCTGGGTTTTACATCCCACATGTCTCTGTGTGTGTGATTCCATATATATGTGAAGTCACCATTACCAAGATCAAGACATAAAATTAATTCTTCCAGCATTTTAAAGCTCCCTCGGACCCCATTCCTATCATTCCTGTCCCCAAAGATAAACTCTACTTAGATGTCCACCATCAAAGACTAATTTCATATAGTAAAGATTTGAATTCAATGTTGTTTGTACTAACATGTGAGTTTTGAGAAAGTGAAAGTTCATCAAGACCTGAAAATATATAGCTTAGATAGAAAAGAAATAAAGTGAGATCTCAGTCTATGATCACTGCCAACAAATCTGTTGTCCTTCTTGACTCCAGGTGAATGCACATTGATGGGATTTAGTCATTCTTAGTGCTCAGGTGAAACTATTTGCCCGTCGTGTGAGTCAGAGCTCCTAGCTGCCAGCAACAGAAAGCAGACCGAGGCAGAAAATAAAGTACATACGCGGATGGCTGGAGACTCAGGCTGAGATGAGAGGGACGACAGGAGGCCTGGCCGGGGGGACCACAGCATAGTGTCCCCTGTGCCTGATGGACCTGGCTGCAGCATTGCTGCTGCTGACCCCCTTGTGCTCTCCTCTACCTGTGGCGCTCCGTGACTGACCCCAGAGGTCTCCAGGTCTTGTGTCACTTAAGTCAGGGCCTGGGAGAGGACACAGGGAGCTAAGCCTGGGCTCTGTGGCAGCCGAGGACCAGGAGAGCAAGTGTCCTTTCCGTGTGGTGGGTGGTTCCTTCAAAATAGTGAGGCGATTTGGATGGCATTCAGATAAAAAAGAAACAAAACAAAACAATCCCAAAGACAAATGCCCACAGCATAAATGAAGTTTCTGTTACTGATAGTTACTTTATCATTGCTATTTAACGATGTCTTAAAGCCATCATTTACTGCAAAAGTAGGTTTTATCTATAGGTCAGAGCACGTGCAAAGCATCGTCATGTGTTGAGTAGCAGATTCCAAGTACTGCTGTTAAAATAAGCTGCTTTCCTGCGTGTGGAGCCATTCAGAGAGATCCTAACAGGTGTCTCTTCAGTGTTGCCCGGTGGGTTTTCAGATACGATTATTTAGGTGTCCTTCCTATGATTCTCTTTAAGAAAACTATGTGGGCATTGCAAAGGCATCTTACTTATACTGTAACTGAGAATGAAGTGCCAGGAGTTCCCTCTCATGAGGTAGCAGCTGCTATGGTCCAAGAGGTGCTGAAATAAGGCCGAGTGACTCTCAGCTAATCTCCTTTCATTTAAACTACAGGCTTCTTTTGAAATGAAGACCTATCTGAATTGATTCACTTGTCCTTAAGAAGTTATAATGCTGGCGGGACTGTGGGGAAAAAGGAACCCTCCTCCACTGTTGGTGGGAATGTTAGATTGGTCCAGCCACTGTGGAAATCAGTGTGGAGAATCTTCAGAGAACTACAACTAGAGGTTCCATTTGATCCAGCTATTCCTCTACTGGCATCTTCCCAGAAGAATTAAAATCATCATACCACAGCAATATATGCACAACCATGTTTATAGCAGCACAATTTGTAATAGCTAAGTCTTGGAAACAACCTAAATGCCCAGCAACTAATGAATGGCTAAAGAAGATGTGGCTTTTCTACACAATGGAGTACTGCTCTGCCACAAAAAAGGATAAACTAGAGACATTTGTAGGTAAATGGATGTACTTTGAGAACATTCCCTTAAGCGAAATAAATCAGGCACTCAGGAGTACACATCGAATTATTTCTCTGATATGAGTAACCATAAGGGTAAATAAGGACAAAGAGGTGTAATAGATATTATATTAAAGGAAGGTTGTATTCAAAAGAGAGGAGAACTAGAAGGGGGGAAGAGGGAAAGAAATAAAGGAAAAAGGAAAGAAAGAGGAAAGGGAAAAAATGGGAAAATATAAATAAACCTGCTGTAAATAGGGAAAGGGGAGCAGAAGAGAGGGGTGGGGAAGAGGGGGGAGACCAAGATACATCATGTACAGGTACAAAATAACCATGATGAATGTGACCATTATGTATACAATGTACCAATACATGCTTTTGGTAAAAAAAATAAAAATAAAAAAAAAGAGAAGTTATAACCAAACCAGGGGAGACAGGTTTTTTCTCTAACTGACAAGCTGTAATGTATAGGCACCTTTATGTTCTAAATTAGTCCTAACCATTACTTTGTTTCTTAAATGTATGCACTGAGAATCATCATTTCTGTGTTTTAATTGACAAGTGGACATCTGCTCCTGGCAGCATGAGTACCATTGTCCTGATATCAAAGGGGTTTGGTTCAGCCCCTGTCCCCAGTCGTGAGTACGCACATCCACAGATACTCACGTCCCTTATGTAGAATGGTGTAATATCTGCATATGAACAGATGGATCATGGTTATTTTACTGTGGTTTCTTCGAAGGCCACATTGTAGCTGAGCGATGAGTCTGTAGTAGAACATTAACTTTCTGCCTTCTAAGCTATGTGCAAGAGCTATGCATACATCACTGCATGATCTAACCTCTTGTTGTATCTTAAAGAATACTCTTATCCTCTCCTAATATGATGGCAGAAGTACCCATGAAGGACAAGTATTTTATTCTGATCCCCTTCATCACTAACACTAGTCGATTGTTACATATTTGTTAATTTTATTTGAAAGCACTATTTCTAGCAATGTCAAGGGCTTTGGATTCTTGTTGAACAAAACATTGCTTCATTGTCAAACAGCACCTGGTTATCCTTAAAACTGAGGTGGATGGGCAGTACGTCCATGACCTGATGAAAACGTTCCTGGGAGGATGTTTCCAGACCCTCTTCTTACGTTAAAGTCAAACATAAACCTCAGCCCCTCATCCTGACAGCACGGTCCTCTCTGCTGTCCTCCAGTGTATCAGTAAACTCTTCACTTTTCTGGGTTGTTTTTTTTTTTCTTTTTTTTTTTTTTTTGGTTTTTTTTGGAGACAAAATCTCACTTTGTAGCCCAGGCTGGCCTGGACCTCGTGGCAGTCCTCCTGCCTCAGCCTCCCAAGGGCTGGGATTACAGGCGTGCACCACATGCCTGGCCTTTCTTTAGTTCTTGACTGTTAGTGAATTCTTATTACCATCTGTCACACTGCCCTCTCACACAACAGCCTTGCCCAACATAAACTAAACACATCCTTCTGTATATTTTAGATCAACCCTAGATTCCTGTTAACATATCATACAAGGGAAATGTCATGTAGATAGTTATTCTACAGTGTTGCTTAGGAAATAACGACAAGGGAAGAAAGTCTGTGTGTGTCTCGCACACACCCAACTCTTCCTGAATGTTTTCCACCTGCAGTTGATTGAATTCCTGGCCCCAGAACCCGAGGCTCTGGCTAGCCAACCATGCTTTGTACTAGGGCTTGCTTTGAGATGCCGTGCTCTTTTTGATGCATATTGGTTCTTTACAGCAGGAGTGTACCCCTGTTATCTAACCCTTTGCAGCCTGGGCCTTGCTTGTGTTGGTATTTTGACTTGAGCAAATTGGGGTGCAGATAATGCTCATTGCCTCTGTGACTAGCTGTCGTACTGGAAGCAGCTTTGTCCTGTCCAACCCGAGTTTGCCAGACTGTGGCTCCATCCGGGGAATCCTCGGGCGGGAGTGGAGTGTTTGTTTCTCTTGGCTTTGTTGCGGAAACACCTCTCCCCTCTTACCTGCCAACTTCAGCCGTTAGCAGGTTCTCACGGACATTCTTTAGACTTTTTCATAGTGTGTGTTTTTCACTACAGTAATATCGGTGTTCTACAATGAAGGTCATTTGAAGCACTCTTTGGGGCCTTGGAGAAAATATTTGTTTTCACTGAATGAATTTGTCTTAGAAATATTTAATGAAAGTAAATGGTAAGGAGAAATTTGTGAATCCTATATGAATCAATCATGTAAAGTCCACGTTTAGGATGTAAGTCTTATGGTTAAAAGATGCTCTGTGATTTCTGTGCTCAGAATTTCTGCTTGTTTCTCGTGATAGAAAGGACACTGCTCAGGCTGGGGATGTGGCTCAGTTATGGAGCTTTTTGGCCCAGCCTGTGAAAGGCCCCAGGTTCAATTCCCAGCACCAGAAAAGGAAAACAAACGAAAAGGACATTGCTGCTCTTAGGAGGGACGTGTTTATGTACATACTAGCGTGAAGTGCATTCCTTATTTTTTGTTTGAGTAGTTGATAAAGTTAGAACATTTATTGAAGCGGGGATCCGGAACGAATTAAAAAATTACTAATACAAAGCAGCCAAATGAATGCTCAGGCTTGCTAATTCACATGAAAAGACTCCATAATTCCATAATCATAGTTTGTAGCAATACTCAGCTTTGTAAATGCAGGCCTGCTGCCACACTGACCAAGCCATTTATTTAGTCTGTTTGGTTTGCTCCCTTTGTAAGCCAGCTGGAGGCCTATTGTGCCCTTCTTTCTACTCTCCTTCCTTATCTATCTTCTTAGATATATACTTATTCAGTTGTTTGTGCCTGTTGGATTGCTAAACTTCTTTATTTCACTCTGTCTTCGACTTGTCCTCTTCACATTGTGGCTCATGTCCCCATTGTCTTTCCTGTAGTATCACCCTCTAGTCCTTTCCGGGAAATCCCTTTATATTTTGACTTAGTATTTGGGAAAACTGGAACCATGACATAACTTAGGTTGTGTGCTAATTATTATCATTGGGATAATAATACTACCAATATAAATACTGTAGAGCACGGCTGTGTTTTTATTTATCACTGAGTGTTCATTCATTCATTGTGACTTTCACTTATCCAGTAAAAATTTATCAAATACCAGCTATATGTCAGATATTGTCCTAGGTGTTGGAATACAAAGAAAAGAGTTCTCATGGTTTTCTGGGTATGAGAGGAAGAGAAGAAAGAGAAACCAAATTGCACGGATGAGCTTGCAAAAGTCGCATGTGTTAGCTTGTTATTGTATCAGCCAGAGCAGCAAAGACCTGTTGCTGTCAGCCATGGAAATGATGCCATTAGACTGAAAATAGTATTCATGAAAAGGTGTTTGTCTTCTGTGTACTAGCTAGCAGGATTATGGGTCCTCTCAAGTTATCTTCAGGTCAGAAGAAAAGTAGTCCACTGGGCAGGCGACACTACCACGTGAGTCCACTCTAGTCTGTGTAGCCTCATGTGGTGATCTAAAACAGTCCGCCAGCTTTTGCAAACTCATTTATTTAGATAAAATGCCCAGTCTCTCCCATATTTGCTTCCTCCCATATTCCTTTCCAGGAGGGTTTCTGTGTGTATGGAGAGCATGGGGAGGGGTGCAAGTTGGAGATTACCTGGCTTCATATCAGTCCTCCGTGGGCTGTCCTCACCAGGTGTCTGGTTGCCTCTGTGTTTGTGTAGGTTGGTCTCTTTTTTCTGTGCCAGGGCCTGGTCATAGTGGTGAACCCAGCCTGGCGAGCATCTTTCCTTTCAGCAGGTGGGGCCCACTGCCTCTCACCTCACCACCGTCTTCATCCTCTTCGGGGAGCAGAGCACTTTCTGGTCACATCTGCACCACGGCAGAGTGGGAGCTGGCAAGGGAGAGTGGATAGTGGCCTTCCCTCAGCCTGTTCACATTGCACCTCTGTGCTGACTGCTCCGATCATCCCCACGGCTGACCAAGAGCAGCCTCCCCGCCATGGTGGCCAAGTGCTGCTCACTCCTGGAGCACCTGTAACTTGTCTGATCACCTTTCTGTCTGTGCAGCCAGAACTCAGAGAAGGGCAGTTGGGACTCAGGTCCTTTCCCTCCTGCCTCTCCTCATGCAGCCGGTCCCAGAGGGAAGAAGATGGGGCCTCTCTGGGAGTCTTTCCTTCTCCCGTCCCAAGGTAGCAGGCTTCATCCCAAGCCTTAAAAAGAAGCTTTGTCTTCTGTGAAGGAAGCTGTGATCTGCATTCTCAGTCTGTTCTCTATAAAGTCTGCATTTCTAGCTCATTGTCTTGCTATGAAAATAAATTTGTGATGCCAGAAGCTGACCCTTCTCCTTTCATTTCCCCCTGACAGGGCTAAAATGCCCCTTCGCCTCACTCCCAACCCTGAGATCCCTAACCAAGGCCACTGGATGCTTCAGGCTGACAGAGGAAAGATCCTGTCTCAAAATGAGAAAAAGAAAAAAAAAAGATGCATATCACTGTTTTTCAGACTTGCCACAAAAGGTGTTAATAACAAAAAAATACCTCCTTCTATGCAAGTTTAGCAATATGTGCCTCACACTGATTTTCGGGACCTATGTACTGCGGCACAAATATGTCCAAGATGAATGTCTGCTGTCCCACAGTAGGCCTGTGTTCTTAGAGACAAAGCCCTCAGTTTTTCCCCTCTAATAAAAGCCTCATTATCGAAGAAGCAGCACATACACTCCCACAGGAACAGACTGTTACCTGGGGGTTAGATTCCTGACGAGTACTAGATATGCCTCGCTGCTCATCGTCATTAAGGACAGCTGTAGCACGCTGAGCAGTGGGTGAAGCTGCAGGCTAAAGAGTGGGCTGGCGTGGATCTCATTATGCATCTGCCCGTCAGAGCTTCTGTTGCCTAATAGGCAGATGGTTAAAATAAAAATTAGTTGGTGTAATACACAAATGAGTCAATGTAGATGAAGGTGCTTTGAATATGGCCTTAAGAAATCTTACCTCTGAAGATGTAAAATAATATAGATGTGCTTTTTCACTTGTGTTACGTTAGATTATAGAGCTCATTCAATAATTATTGTACTTTATAAATTAGAAGAGTAAATGGCTCCATGAATAGATATGACAAGTCCTTGAAAGCAGCATGTCTTTCTTTTGAATGAATGAATGAATGACAGATACTTGGCAAACTAAGGGGCAGTTGAAATAGAGGATGGAGGAGGAGAAAGTGGTGTGCTGGAAGGCAGGGGAGAGAGAATGTCGGGAAGCGAGTAGGTGTCAGAGTTAGCAGACAGAGAGAGGCTGGGGAGGTGGCAGTTGGGCCCTAAGCGCTCAGTGGTGGCTTTGGTCAAGGGCGTCAGAGAGATGTCAGCCAAAGTGCAGTAGCTTAGATGGGAGACAGGGAAAATGGAAGAGGAGAAGGGCTGATGGGTGGGATGGTACAACCTGACGAGCTGGGACAGAGCAGACGGGAGTTTGAAGAGAGATGTCCACCTCTGGGACTAGAAAGATGTGAAGGAGGCAGGGCCCTGGATCCAAATCTTCCAACCCTGTTTGTTACCCTTCCTGCTGACCGACTTTGTTTGACAAAGAGCATATGAATATGCATATCTCAAAGTTGATACGAAATACAAACAAACCAAACAAACAAAGAAACCCCACAAAAAATAAACCAGAGTGTTAACTATGGTGGAATTGAGGGAGCATAAACTATATCATTTTGCTGACCATGTTAGCATCTGAGGAACCTCTGGAGGAATTTGAAAGGCTCAGGCCTGTTCTAAACAGCAGTTTTATGTGAAATGTGCTGAGTCTTAGGTTCTTCCTTGCAGCAGAGGTTCAGACCGGGTCCAGTTATCATTAGTCTTAAACAAGAGATCAGAGATTCTACTGTTTTAATTCTCGGGTCTTTGTTTGGAGACTCTGGAGTGCAAGAACTCTTGAATCTAAGAACCTCCCCTTCCCTCTTTTTTCTTTTCTCCTTTGGCCTTGATGGGCCAAGGAAGCTACTGAGGCCATCCTCCGTGGTGTCTGAGGGAGGATGGGGGCACTGGAGTAGGAGTTGTGCATTTTGTAACAACCCATTTGTATTTTAACCACTTGCCTGTGTCCATGGGGGCTCTGTGGACGACCTTCTATGGTAGGGCTTTGTGGGTGCCTGCTGATCCAAGACTCCCTTCTGCAGCATCTCACTTTGTTGTCTTTTTGTGTCACTCCTACCTGAGCCTTCCTGTGGAGACTGGAAGACTGTTGGAACCTTGAGAAGTTGAGGGAAAACATCACTCAGACCCTGAGTGTGCAGAGGGAAACCCAGACTGTTCTCCATTCCTGAGGTTTGCTCTGTTAGTAACTTTAGGTGTATTTTCCTCCCAGAAGCCACCTCTGCTTTGAGCACTGTTAGGGGCTTTATTGGAAATGAGTCTGAATTTGCTTTGCCAGACTGGCTGCTTTTAATTTAGAATTGCTCTACTTGAAGGTGTTATTATTATTATTGTTCTGATTGTGGTGTCTTTGGTTTTTGTTTTGTTTTATGCAGCTAATAGTTGTTCCTTTGCTTGGAACTCTGTAGAAATCTTGCTCCCGCCTTTCTGCAGCCCCTGTCAGTGGTGCTGTTTGGATAAGGCCTTCGCTGCAGTTCTCTTGACCCCACTCTGGTCCTGTGCTAACCCGGGAAACTGTCCGTGGGCTGAAGCACACAGTGCCAGTCTAGTGTTTCCATCTGGGAGCCTGTCAGTCAGAGTCCTTCACTGCTATTCACTGCTGATTGAAAAATTAAACAGTAGCACACACACATGTATCAGAAACATGTGGCCTTCGAGGTAGAAAAGCTTCTTTCTATGCTAAACTGTTCAGTAGACTGAACAAAGCAGTTCATTTTGAATATGGAAAAATAGTTTTTCAGAGTAAAGGGTGAGAGTTCATCAACATCCACAATGAACTGCACACTGTGCTGGCTATTTTATAAATCTTGTACCCAATTCCCGTGACTTAGCCAGTGTGCTGAGTGTGATGTGCCCCCCTTTAAGTCTCAGAGAGATTATAAATGGTGTAACCGAAGTTCCACAGCGGATTCGTGGATACTCCGGGGTGGGTGGCCCCCGGTGGGTGGTGTGGAGGAACAGAACGGGATGGAAAGGTCCGCTTCTCTTGGTCTGCAGCTCAAATGAGTTTCCAAATTGCCATTTTTCTCTTATTTCACTATTTATGTTTCAAACATATAACGCTAATCTTCTAGGAAGACTCACTCTGCTTTGAAGAGGATGTGAAAATAACAGGTGTAAGTTTTCTTGCTCTTATATTTTGCTGAAAATTTGGTTAGCAATTTAAATTCAAAAGTCTTAGTCCTATTGATAGTTTGACCTCCAGAAAAACCTGGTTCAGAAGTAGGAAGACAGATGTTTATTTTGTAATAAATCCTTGTCAGTTCAGAATTTCAGAGATGATGAAGATGAAAAAGGTGTGTGTATGTGTGTCTGTCTGCACTCAGATATATTAATAAAACTAATCTGGTTATTTGTTTATTTATTTGGTTTTTGAGACAGGATCTCACTGTGTAGTTCAGTGTGTAGAACTCACTATATAGTCCAGGCTGGCCTTGAACTTGCAGTGATTCTCCTGCCTCAGCCTCCCAAGTATGGGGATTAAAGATGTGCACCACCACACATGGTTTAAAGCTATTTGAGTTTTAAAGCGGCAATATTTTGGTGACCTGGCCTAATAAACAGATTAGGATACTACTTTTTAAAAAAAGTGTAGACAAGGCTTAAAAAACCTTAAGGCTTTGAAAATAATTTACTATCTTGATTAGCCAAAGTGTTCTCTTTCAGAACATTGATTTGCCAGTCAGCCTTTTTTGTATAGTATGAAGACATACTTGTCCACATTCTACCTTAGAAAGTGTGATAGCCTCTCAGTGTCTAGGGAAAAGATGAATGTAATCGTTGTCTGTGGTTATTTCTGCCCCTTTTCTAGGCCACTTTTCTCTATTATCTTCTCCGTTATACCACTCGGTACCATTTGAGAAAAAGAATATTTCTTAAGAAAACAAGTTCTTACTTTATAAAAATCAGTTTTCACATCTCTGGTCTAAAAATGACTATAGTTGTCCACGAGGCTCAGTTAAAGCTTATTTGCATACTCATCTACATAAAGGAAAAGAAAAAAGAGCAAAACAAAAATGAGTGACCCCTCGAGCTCCAGAGATAGCCGTGGAAACCTGCCCCTCGCCTCTCAGACATTCTTCTCTGGCATCATAGTGGCAGAGAGGGCGGCATAAGCCTCACATCGGACAAGTGGCCTAGTGATCGCTCACTCGTGTGTTAGTCGATCTAGAGATGTTTCCACCTGAGTGCGAGGAAAATTAGACCCCATGTTGGCTTGGCTCTCGGAAGGATGCTGCTGTTTGCCTGCGGGTGAGTCTGGAGGGTACAGACTAAAATATGCTCTCTTCTGTCCCCGTCCTTTCTTAGGAAGCTTCTCATAGGCTCGTGGAGCTCCTTGGTTCCTCCCGTGTCCCTGCTGGGTTTGCCAGAGTGTCCCAGGCAGGCCTGAGTGTCCTAAATATGTAATTCATATACTCCTATTAGAAACTCTCATTTCTGGATTCCATTCCTTTAGAAATCTGTGCCTACTAGATAATAATTATATAACCTTAAAAAATCAACCTTCCTTTTTTCTCCTCCTAAGAAACATAGATACATTTTGGAGGAAGAATTGCATGCAACTTAATATAATAGGGACATGAGCAGATTTTTAGTTCTAAAATGTGATTTTTTTTAAAAAGGCAGATATATTAAGGTACAGTATGCATATAATAGAACTTACCTTTTCTAGTGTACAGCTCTGTGACTTCCCACAAATGCAGAAAGGCCCATGACCAGCCGTACAATCCAGGTATAGAACATTTCCGTCACACCCCAAATTCCCTGTCCACTCCTTTGTCTTAGCCAGTGCCCCCTCTAACCTAATCTGTGGCAACGGCTGATCTGCTTTTCCCCCTATAGTTATAAAAAGTAAAAGGTAACATTCAGGATGTCCTATAAGTAGGATCATACATTACACAACCTTTTAAGTCTGGCTTTTACCATTTTGCATAATCCATTTGAGATTCATCCACTTGCTGCATAATGCAACAGCAGCTCCTTTGTGTTATTGTCTAGTATTGCATTGTGTGGAGGAACTAAGTTTATTCATTGGACAGTTGAGATGCCTCCAGTTTTGGGTAAGCACAAACAGAGATGTTATAACTCTACGCAGGTTTTGTGTGAATGTAAGTTCACGCAACACATTGTACCTCTGTAATACTTACAAGTGAGGCAGCTGGGTCATATGGTAAGCTTATGCTTATCAAAGAGTGGTTGTTAATTTTATTTTATGTAACAGTAAAGCCTTGTTTTGCAAGCATACTTTGTTCCAGAAACGTGCTCGTGATCTAAAGCACTTGTATATCAAAACAAATTTCCCCATAAGTAATAATAGAAACTTAGATTTCATTCCATGACCCAAAAATAGTCATATAAAATGATCACAATACTGTAATGTGATACAAGATAATAAATAAAATACGTACAAAATATAAAGGAAAATAAATTAACCTGCACTCACTTTTGAAACTTTTGTGGCTGGTATGAGGGAGACAAGCAGGGAGAGTTACTGGGTAGGATGATTGTCACTAATGAAATCACTGTTACCTATCAGCTCCATGGAATCTTTTTCTTTTTGTGAAGCTTTGGTAAGGAACCTGTCCAGTGACACTTGCTTTTGCCTCCTTTTGAGGATTTTGCAGAAATGTGACATTGCATTGATGTTAAACAGATTCATTGCTCACATTGCTACAGCTCTATTTGGATGGTGCTTTTATGCAAAATTTTGCACAGTCTCCCACATTTTACATATCTCCCTGTCCACCTCTTTTTCCTTCTCCTGTGTAGACGAGATCTCCTCCATAGCCTCCTGCTGTTGGGAGATGATCACCCACAATCCCGTGGGGCAGGGGAGGACCGTTGGCTCAGTTGTGATCATGTGACATGTGGTGTCATGTACTACTCATATTGCAAGACCTTGCTTGTTTATCAAGTTAAAATTTTTTAGAAATGTTTGCTTGTCTTGTGGAACACTCACAGAACAAGTTACTCCCAATCCAAAGTGTTCTGTATTTTATATTATTCCAGGCTTCTTATTTATTTATTGATTGAGTACCTGTTTGCAGTACATAAGGTTTACATTCCTTGTGTGGTGTTGGTACATGTACATAATACATCTTAATTCCTTTATTTTATCCCCTTTCCCTCTTCTGCATCCCTCTCCCTCCCCCTTCCCTCCTCTGGATCCCTTTCCCATCTGAAAAAGATCTGTCTCCCTACTTCCTATTACCTATCTTTTGTTTTATTCTTTATTGATAATTTGAGTTTCTCATGTAAGAGAAACCATGTGATATTTAAACTTGTATGTCTGATTTATGTATTTCACTTAACATTATGGTCTCAAGGTGCATCCATTTTCCTACAAATGACTCAAGTTTATCCTTCTGTATGGCAAAGTGGCACTCCATTGTGTACAAATACCACATTTTCTTTGTCCATTCATCTGTTGATGGACATATTGGCTGCTTTTAAGATTTAGCTATTTTGAATTGTGCTGCTATAAATGTGAGTATGCATGTATCATTGTAACATCTCTAACTCTTTTGGGAAGATACCTAGAGGGAGAGTAGCTGGGTCAAATGGAATTTCTAGTTTTAGTGGGGTTTTTTTTTGGGGGGGGGGGCTGCTGGAGATTGAAATCAGGGCCTTGCAGTTGCTAGGTAAGTGCTCTACTATTGAGCTTTAGCTCCAAACTCCCTAGTTTTAGTTTTTTGAGGAATCTCCATGCTGATTTCCCTAGTGCTTGTACCAGTTGACACTCCCACCAACAATGGAGAAGTGTTCCTTTAGCCCACAGCCTTACCAGCATTTATTATTATTTAATTTCTTGATGGTGGCTGTTCTTTCTGGGGTAAAATGGAATCTCAGGGTTATTTTAATTTGCATTTCTCTAATGGCCAGTAATATTGAGTATTTCTTCATGTATTTATTGGTCATTTGTTGTTCTTCTTCTGTAAAGTGTTTATTCATTTTGCTTGTCTTTTTTTTATTGGGTCTTTTATTTTAGAAGGGGCTACTTTTTTGAGTACTTTATATATTCTAGGTATTAGTCCTCTGTTTGAGGACTAGCTGGCACAATTTTTTTCCCATTCTGCAGGTTTTCTTTTCACTCTGTTGGTTGTTTCTTTTGCTGTGCAGAGACTTTTAAATTTGATAAGATCCAATTTGTTGATTCTCTATACTATTTCTTGTGTGACCAGGATTTTGTTTAGAAAGTCCTTGGCTATCCTATGACTTCAAGAGTTTTACCATTAAATTTATTTTATATATTTTAATTTTTTTCCTAATTATAAAAGTGACACGTGTTCACTGTAGAAATCTTAAAAAATAGAAAAATACCTAGAGGATTAAAAACAAGCCTTAATTCCATGTATTTCCATTTTCATCTGGATATGTTTATAATTACTTTTTAACAACAGTGGTTGATATTTATCCATTGTTTTGCAACTTTTTACTTTACAGATATTTTTCTGTATAGTTAAATATTATTTATCATGATTTTTAATAGCTTCATAGTACCCAAGTTTAAATTGAATCATAGGATTGTCATAAACCCTGACAGACTGATACATGAGATATTTTTGTACAGAGGAATTTTGGTTGTTCTTCTTTACACATGTCTAATTCTGTTTGCACAGCAGTCTATTATGTGAATTCATTTAGGAGCAGTTAGAGATAATATGGCCCACTGTCTTGTGTAGATATGCTCTTTAGTTTTGAGGCTCATGGGTAGGAATAGAATTTTGGGATCCAGTGGGAATTATTTTTCCCCTTGGATAAACTCAATAGCTCTTAGCAATTCTTTGAATGGTGACTATAAAAATATTACTGTTGTTCATTTTCATGAAAGAATTCATGCTAGTTTTCTTAAGTGAAAGTAGATAGTCATATAGTATACACTCAGCTAATAAAAGGATTTTTATTTTTTATAAACTATTTATATACTACCTGCAATTATGATTCAAGTGAGGTCTTTGTACTGAGATATTTTGTGGATGTTTAAAACAATGGGCTATTTTGGGAGGTGAAGTATGTTTGCTAATAAGGCTGGTATGCAAAGCATAGGCACATTAGATGTGTTTTTCCAGTTTTCTAAATAATAGGCTAACATTAAGCCAGGAGAGAAAGTGCATGTATGTGCATGTGTGTGCGCACACACACATGTGTGACTGTGCACCTGTGTGTGTGTGTGTGTGTGTGTGTACATAAATGTGTTTGATTTCTCAGTGAAAAACTCTGTGCAGGCCCAGAATAGAAAAGCAAGCCTTTTGGGACTTCTGGGCTTTGCATTTTGTCTTCTGCGTATGGTTAGCTGACCTGTAAGCAAATTCCAGTTGTAAATGCCAGTTTGGTGTCCTGCGTGTGCACATTTATTATCTGCAACCAAGTTGTAGCAGTTACAGAAAATAATTTATTTTAAAAGAGATGATTTGGTTTCATTGTGAAAGAGCTTGGTTTTGGCTTTATTTTGGGGGGGGGGACATTTGAAGAGAATATACACTGTGCTCTGCAGTTAACTGGGACATGAGGAGTTTTAATAGAAAATTGCTCGGTTCACGAATAAGCAAGTTAGTTTGGTGCAGAAGTGTATCAACATGCTATGCGATCAATTTACTGAACACAGGGTAAGTTGCTAGGAGAAGGGCCAGCAAGCGTTCTGTGCTAAGCAGTGTTTCAAGGGCATATTTTGGCAGCTTATCCACTTTCTAAAGAAATGAGAGAAAGGCATGTTTAATTTAATCTGTGTTTTGGTACCTTTTTAGTGAACTAGGCATTTTAAAACACAAGTAATGTTGCCACCAGCCTTTTCAAGCTGTATTCCTGCATCCCTCCTGTAGTTTACCCTCCATCCTGAGTGGCTGTAATCTTTCTTGTTCTTTCTGGACAGAGACAGAAGCAGAGGTCTTGTAGGAGGTCAGAGCTGCGCTCTAGAAGGATGCTATGCAAACTAATCTTCCAGTGGTTTTTCACAACTGCTCTGAATGACATTTGGCATTTAGAGATGGGAAGCTTTTTAAAACCCATTTCTTAATATTTTTCTTTGGAAATATTTTTCTTTATTAATTATCTGTTCTATCAAATCGCTCTCCTGTCATGATTATTTTAGGGCCCGTTTTGGTATCCATGTGAACTGATATAACTAGGAAGAAGAGGTTCAGATTAGACACCAGAAAGAACTTCCTGAAAAGCCAGGACTAGGGGGTTACTAAGAAGATGGGAAAATCTCTTCTTGGAGACATACAAAGAAATTTTTTACAGTGATCTTTGGGCAGTTTGACTGTCTCCTTGCTTGGAACTAAGGAGTGTGTGAAATGGCCTTTTGTGACCACTTCGAGGTTTTGTAGTTCTTTGGATATATCAACAAGAGGGAAAAAAGCCCTGTATGTCTAGTTACGAGTATCATTTTCACCATGGAATCTTATGAGGACAGAAACAGGAGGTATCTTCTCTCCTCACATCTAATAATGGAGAGAAACCTCTTTCCCCTACGAGGAAGAGAATCCATATTTGGATGGTTCTTATTTTTACAAGATGATTCTTAATTTTGGTTTAAGATCTGCCTTTATTAATTCTCTCCACTGGTTCCATTTCTGCTCCCTGAGGTTGTACAGCGACATGGCTCCCTCTTGGGCATAGTCCTCTGCAAGTTGGAGAACAACTTTCACACGTTCCCATTAAAGGTCTCTTTGTCAACACAGCCCCCGACTTCAGCAGCTTTTCTTCTCATGCTGTGTACTTGGGAGCCTTTTCCAGCGTGGTTTCCCTGGACGTCAGGTTGAAATGCGGGGCCCTAATCGAACACAGTGCCCGTAGGCCCTGCCTGGTCACAGGGTGAGGCAGACTGCCTCCCTGCTCTGGACATGGTCCTGTGGTCTCAGGTTTTCTTAGCTTCTTTTGGGCAGCAGTACTGCAGTATCGGCCTGTCCTGAGATCAGTGCATTTGAAATCTCCAGCTCCTTTCACCGTCAGTGGTGTTTATCTGGTCTTCCATTCTTTGTCTTGCAGCTGAGTTTTCTCTAATTTAAGTACAGTGCTTTCATTGATAGTCAGGGAAGTTTGTCTTGTTAGTGTTGGCTCTGTTGAGCCTTTGTGAGCCTTGGTTCACCGTGACTGACTCTCTGAACCCGGGTTTTGCCGTTGGTAAATGTGATAAGTATATTGATGCTTTTGAGGCCAACAGTACGCATGTAGAAACGGACAGAGCCCTACCTGTTATTTTGGGAAGGCTTCTCATTCTTAAAACAATTATTTCTTTGTTTTACACTGATGTAGTGAGGAAATGGTCAGGCTAGTAGCTGATTAAATCACAGGTCACAATTGGTGGCTTCCCTTTGTGGCGCCTCTGTAGATCTTGGATAAACTCCTTAACTCTACAAGCCGGAAATTTCAATTTTTCTTTCAAGTCAGGTGTAATATATAAACCTTTTATTGAAAACTGCTTATTACACAAATTTTATATGATGAAATGTTGGAATTATAGAGAATAGTACAGAAAACAGTATAACCAAGCCTCTTTGAACTTACCACCTAGAATTAAGAAAGGTCGAAAGGCCAATACGCAGAGTGTTCCAGAATGTTTTTGGCCACGGACAGTTAGTGCTGTGCTCTGCACCAAACACACGGCGTTGGGTGCGCTGGCGGAGAAAGCTCCTACCGAGGGAGCCTGATAAGATTGCCTGATGAGTGTGCCGCCAGGCAACTCTGGGGTGAGTGTGTTCTTTAATTGGGCTGTTCTTTGTGCTGCTCACCTACCATCGATCCTGTGTTCTAAAGAGCAGTTTTGATGCAAGATAGTTGACCACAGATATGTGAACTTGCTCCCAGAAACAGAGGGGAATATGGTCCCAGGCATCAAACTGTGCGTTTTATTGGCAGTTCAAGGTGAGGAGAGTAAAGATGAGCAGAGGGTTGGGAAATGGTAGACTGCTCTGGACATTAGGAAGGGCTGATGCAACCTAGAGAGATGAACCCCTCTTTTATATAGTTCAAGGCACACCTGGCTTCAAGGGATTTGAAGAGAGTAAGATTCCCAGTGAACATAGCAGCATCTCTTAAGAACCTGCTGTAAGCAGTTAATAGACTGCCAGTTAATAGACAGCCTTCTGACAAGCTGTAAACACTTTGGCAAATTATCTAAGTGGTGCTTGCCTCACTTTCCCTATTTGTCAAATGGAGATTATAATAGACATCTACCTCAAAGGACTGTTGTGAAATTCAGCTTTTTAACTGAACTCAGTTACCTCTGGGATTGGCAGGTTGCTAAGTGGTCATTTGTGTTGCTCTGATCGTGGGGATGTTGACCATGTATAGACTGATTTTATTTTTAAGAACATGCCCCCTGAAGGAAGACAGCAAACGCTGCTTTGAGGACTGCAGCATCGACTCGAGGTATCTGCTGTCAGACTGAAACAATGACTGTTGCTAGCTGGCTCTTCTTGTTTCTAGAATAATGCTGAATAAATATTAAAAAGTTCTCACTCTCTAGGTTTTCTACTTCTAAAAGACATTTAGACTACCATCCATTTATTTGTGTTCTACACTATGGTATCATCCTTTATTTCAACACATGGGGTATGTTCACTTTCTCAAGTTTTGGCACTAATCACCTTTCGTAGGGGCTGCTACTTTCTGATATTATGGAGATGGGTACTTCCCTTCCTCAATAAGATGTCCAGATTACAGTAAGTAGACAGTTTCATCCCAGTTTTGTTAGTTTCAGAGAGAGAAATTTTATGAGTTGGTAGCTTATCTTTTTGGGGCCTTTAAATGAACCATCTGGACACTAGCAATTGTTTTCATCTTGAAATTGGAGCAAGCAGTAAATAGTAGATAGACTTGAATTGGAATCCCAGCTGTGACCTAATTTGCTCTGAGTCTCACTTTCCTCATTTAGAAAGCGAGAATAACAAAACCTGCCTTGCAGTGCTGTGTGGATTAAATGTATTTCTTAAAGGTGGTATAGAGTGGTATTCAGTGAATCCATGATTATTCTAATCCTGGTTTCGAGTCACTTTTTCTAGGGTTTAAGTTTAAATGCAAGAAATTAACATGCACATAAAAATCTGTAGCTGATAGTTATGTTTATAGCTTTTGGTTCTGTTTATAAGATTTTAAAAAGTGAAATTTAATGAAATCTACATAATTTATCCTGAAACCCAGACTTTTTAAAATTATAAACTGTCCCTGGCAGACATGTGGTGTACGTCTACTCGCCTTAGAAGAACTGGCCAGGATAAAAGTGCTTCTCACTCTGTTCAGAAGATGTGCTAGCAAGGCAGGGAGAAAGATGGGCAGGTTGCTAGGGAGGGAGAGAAGAAGGGAGGGAGGAGGAGACAGGGAGGGAGAGACATCCTGCTTGCTTTGCTGGATTCCACTGTGACCCTACGTTGGTAGGTACCTTTAAGGTAAAGTGAAGGAAAATACATTCCACTGCCAACTTGATTATGGATGTAATCTACAATCAATATGGGTTAACACTTTCAGCCAGGAGGAGGCATTTCTTTAAAGACTGATGTTTTGTTTTGTTTTTTTTGGTGCTGGGGGTCAAACTCAGGGTGTTGCACTTGGCAGGCAAGTACTTTAACTGCTGAGCTAAATCCCCAGCTAAGACTGATGTTTTCTAATGATTTAGATTTTACATTTGAAAAAGAAAAACTTATTCTTGAGATTATCCTAAATGTTAAGTGTCTGTTTAGAGCCTTTTGCCTTTCTTTTTTTTTTTTTTTTTTGAAGGGGGATGGGTGGAGCTGGGGATTGAACTCAGGGCTTTACACTTGCTAGGCAAGCACTCTATCACTGAGCTAAATCCCCAACCCCCTTTTGCCTTTCTTTTTTAAAACTTTATTTTGAGTCGTTAATCAGTCGTTAAAAACCAACATCTTAGATGTCTTTAGGATATTATTATTTACTGCAGTGACCAGATGATGTTCTTTAATTTTTTCTGCTCTGCCATTAGGCTTAAAAAATACCCTTTCATCCCTTATCCAGAAATGTAAAAAGCCCTCGATGTTCTCTCTGACAAGATGAATCCATTTTTAGCAACTGTGTGCTCAGTAAAATTTCACATATTTGAGTTTCAATGGGACTGCTTCATTTTCGGTAATTATCGGGAACATGTTTATATTGACTCGGAGGAGTTCTGTGTGCTTTCCTTATGTGGTCAAAGGTTTGGAACTGTGTAGTTTGAAAGGAGGGTAAACCAATTGAAGATGCAAATGTGAGTCTATACCTGTCCTTTTGGGAATGAGATAACATCAGGGCTTCTCTGCTTTAAGGATCTCTTCAGTTAGACAGGTCTTTAAAAAATTCACATCATCATATATTTAGGAGACATGCTTTTCGGAGGGAAGGATCTAGTGTAATTTCTAGTGATCACTTGGTTTTAAAGAAATAATTGGGACACTTCAGCCCAGTCATGAGAATATTTGACAGGTGGCTGTGTTGGAATATAGCTACCATTTCCATGTGGTGAGCAAACTGCCATTTGAATTGTTTTGAAGGGATAAGGTGGTTATGGAATGAGATTTGTCTTTCTTTCTAATAGGCAGATTATAAAGTCATACATTTCTGGAAAAGTTTTAGCATCCATTACTTGTGCTGCACTTTTGGATAATTCCAAGCGGCCCAGGGTGGACAGCCATAATTTACAATGCTGGAAATATCCTATCATCAGGAATGGCAGTTTTCCTTTATTATATGAATAATTATTTAATCAGTGATGCCGTTTTCTCCCAGTGTTTCTTGTTGCTGAATTAAGGGCACCGTGTTTGGGTAAAATTGCTGAGAGTGAGAGGAAAATGTTCAGAGAGAGGGAGAACGTGCTTCTGAAAACAACCAAGTAAATGCAAGTGTATTACTTGGCCATTATTTCCAACTTATGGCTGTCTTTTCTTTTTTTGAAGCATATCCTTCAAATTTGGTTAAACTAAGCTTGAGAATTGGTAGTGTTATTAGTTCTTAGATGTTCTCTGGGGATCACTCCTTGTACAGGAGCCCATGGCAGGAATTGAACAGTGAGCAAACCACTCTTCCTTCTCCTGAACACAAGCTTGTAGAGCATTTTCCAGCCACTCATTAGTGCCGAGTCCTTCTCACCTGATAGGAAGTGGAAAGAGATGGATGCCGTGTTCGGGCCTGGAGGGCTTCTTTGTCCGCTTTCTTTTGTCCTTCTCACTGGCTGGGGTGAAGAAGGGTCACTTAGGAGCTGAGCATTATCTGCTCCAAGATGGCAGGAGTGTGAGTCTCCGGGAACCACTTGGAGGAATTATGCATTATTTGTGTGGGGCTGTTACATGAGCAAGGAATGAGCTACTACTGTGCAGTGTCAACCGGCTTCATGGGTGTCTCTGATAGAGCAGCTGGCTCACCTTCTTGGTTTTCTTCCCCATCACTCAGTTCAAGGTGGGGGGACAGCTCCTTTCTTTTTTGCTGTCTCTGGTAGCCCCCTTTGATTGTTTCCCATAGATTTGCTCACTTCACAATCTGTCCTCTTTTCTTTCTTTCCCGTTCACTCCATTCTTATTCCTTTCTAAAAAATTTGCAAATCTTGCAGGTTAGATCTCAACCTCTATGCCCTGCCTCTGAACAAGGCAGAGGCACAACCTAAAATACCTCCTGGGCGTGGGGCATCATTCTTTTTTTGCAAAAAAGACTATTTTAAAAGTGGTTTTAGTTTCACAGCAAAATTGAGCAGACTGTGCAGAGATTTTCCATATGCCTCTCCCCCCACAGATGAGTCACCTCACCCATTTTCAAGATCTTCCACCAGGATGGTTCATTTGCTACCTCTAATAAACCTACACAGATCCATGATAAGCGCCTGAAGTCCATAATTTGCATCAGGGTTCACTCTCAGAGTTGTACATTGTCAGGGTTTGACCAAAGTGTAATGACATGACTATCGTTACAGTGTCACTGCCCCCACGATCCTCTGTGCTCCAGTTAGTCTCCCTTTCCCACTTGCTGACCCCTAGATGCCACTGATCTTTTCACCATCTCCATAGTTTTGCCTTTTCCAGAATGCCATATGGTTGGAATTATAGAGTATGTAGCCTTTTAAGATTAAGAGAGGATAAAGGGTTCTGATAACGGCCATTTTTATCCTTATGGATTTCAAAGCAACCTCAGTTAATAAAGTAATAGATACTGTACTGTTGTTTTCACATCGAGGTTCCACGTCAAGAACTGAGGAATTTCATATTCAGTGTTAAAACAATGCTCAACGTCCCTTTATACCTGCCATTACTCTAGTAATGTCTGTGTAGCGGGGACTTCGGCAGTGTTAAAGTGCCTACAAATGGGTGCCTGCCATTGTAAGGTCTGTAAATAATATTAGATTATATGTGTCCACTGATTGTTAATAGTTGGCCTTAGAAAAAATAGAAATTTATTTGCCATAGCAGCTTGGGTCAGGGTTAGAAGCTGCTCAAAACTGTTTCCATGTTCAAGTTGAAATGCCCCTTGACCAGAACTGCCGTTTGATCACTGGATATTGTAAGTTGATGATGGAGAAAAGCCAGCCACAGAGGGGCTAACAGTTCTATCTGTTTATCCGTCCACTTGTCTGTGTATCTTGGGGAAATGGCAGGGAGGGCCTGGAGTTCCAGGCCAGCCCTTCCACGAGGGCACCGGACCAGCTGCACACTTGCTTTCAGTAAAAAGTGTTGCTTTCTGCCCTTGTGGCTTCCATCGTCTCACCGGCTTGGGGTTGCTGGAGCAGTTGCAGTTGGTGAGAGACAGAACTGAATACAAATAGGGTCTTTTGGGAAATAAGCTCACAGGCCTTTTCTTAGCAGAGACAGAAATTGCATTATGAGCCTCTGTGATATGGCAGAAAATGCTCTGAAAAATGCCTGGTCATTTCTAATCTTGATTGATGCATTGGTCTCCCCAGTTCCAGCCTGGCCTCATCACAGTCTAGTCTCAGCAGAATAGCTGGACTGATCCTCTGGAAGAAAATGTAGAGCTCGTTCCACCCCAAACGATGATTGACTTTCTACCTCCGGCCTTTGGCACCTGCAGACCTTGCTGCCTGAAATATTCTCTCATATTCACATGGCTCTGTCTCTTGTTACTTTGATTTCTCTAAAAAGGTCACCTCATTTTGCTACTAACCTATCTAAAACATCTCTCTTTTTACCCAGCCTTACTTCTGCTAGTTCTTATGCATCCATCACATCATTTGCTTATTGTCTGTGTCTCCCACTCGCATAGGTTCATGAGGGCAGGTTACTTGTTTGAACTCTGGCACCTAGTAGATCCTAGGACATATCGATTGCCCTCCTGTCCCCTTTCCCTTGTTGTTATGGTTTGTGTCTAGATGTCCCCCCAAAGCCTCATGTGGTAAGAGATAGCTGGATCTAGAGTGTGTGATTACTAAATTGATCCATTGATCGGTTTGGCATGGTTCTGCTGGGATCA